>JTDE01003114.1:10079-27816 GCA_014338405.1 Paragonimus skrjabini miyazakii | reverse complement strand
TTGTGGGTAGCAACCGCAATTCAGCCGCCGGGTATGTACGAGTTAGACCAGACTGTAGTTTTTGACTTACATCAGTTGTGATAGGATCGCCTCTGAAAGAGAAGTTCACAAAGACCTGCATCTTAGGAACCGTACTCACGGCAGTCTTGATCAGTCTTTTCTGGCTGTGAACATCGATGAACTTCTCAGGATAGCCGTTCGCGAGCAACACTTTCTTTAATCTTTCTGCCTCTACTTGCAAGCAGTCATCGGTGCATATCTCCCGGGCTCTATGATAGAGGGTTCTTACGAGACCTCGTTTATAAGTGATTGGTGCAAATGAAGAAAACTGCAAATACTGACCGCTCCAAGTAGCCTTACGGTGCACAGAGCGTTGTAGTGAGCCATCCTGTTTTCTAGTGAGGGAAATGTCTAGAAAGGATAAACTAATGTTCGCTTTTTCTTCATGAGAAATTGAAAGATTAGGATGGGCAGAATTGAAAAGGTTTAAAAGGGAAGCGAAATGAATATTAGTGGTAAAAATCAAAATATCATCTACATATCGCTTATAGAGGCTGGCACCACTTATGGCACCAGATAGTTTTAATTCAATCATTCCTAAAAATATATTTGCAAGTATTGGGCCCAATGGACTGCCCATTGCTACACCATCTACTTACTTATAAGATGATCCTGCAAAATCAAAACGGATATTCTCTGTATATAAAAGTATAAGTTCCTTGAGATAATCAACTGGGAGACAAAAAGGTCAACTTTGATGGGAAATAAAATCGCACAAAAAGTCAACTGTTTCTCGAAGGGGAACGTTTGTAAATAAGGAGTCAACATCAATAGAAAACATCTTACGTGAACTCACCGACACGTTCTGTAAAGTTTGTACCAGTTCGAAAGAATCTTTGACACAGTGGGGGGTAAAATTCAGACGGATGGGGTGCAGAATGTCAACAAGCCATCTGGCAAGCTTGTGGTACGGTGAGTTGTTCATGCATAAGATTGGTCTTAACGGTTTTTGGGGCACCTCTTAACTGTGGTGTGCGCATTCCAGTTGGCTTCGTTTGTCTATATTGCGGTTAACATCTCGCGACGTATGTCTTCTATCGTTACTGGTGAGTTGGATCAAGGGAACGCAGTGTTTTAAAGAAATGATTAACATAAAACAACCGGTGGAACATACGACCTGCACAACTACCCTAGCTAGGTCTATAACACATGTCTTATACATCTGTAGCTTCACTAAGGTATGATGCATAACTTCCGAGTCTAAATGGGCAGTAAATTTCTGTAACATCTACTTTTAAGACCTACACTATGCGAAAAATCATACAAACATATAGAACTGCATACACATTTTCGTAAACCAAGACAAAACATGACCATTCTAACTCTCCGATACGTATATTTTCATCGTTTTCTACTGACAGACATTTTAGTTAAACTATTCTTGTTGAGCTTGGGAAGTAATCTGATTTTTCCTCCTATAGAGGATCCATTTTTCTGTTGAACAAGCCAGCATCATGTGAAAACTCTGTTTATTCACTTTTCCTTCAGAAAACTGGGGAAGAAATACACAATTCAGGTTCCACACATTATCATAAATTTTAGTGGACCCGACGCACAGATATTCCAGTACATATCCGTTAGTTTTGTTTGGTCGAAATAGATAGCACAAACCAATGCGCTCACTTCCCGTCGTGCTCGTGCTCAGCTACACATATGTTTATTTCATATACAGCTGCAAGTTAATTTGTCATAGATCCTATGCATTTTCTCCACTACTGTATTTTGACTTTCACTACAGGCGCACTGGCATTCTAATGTGTCTGGAGAAGAAGAATTTTTGCCCCTGAACTAGAAGACAGCGAGCTAATCACAAATGGCGACGTGCACTATTGTGCCACTTGTGATCGCTGAAAGAAAATTCCAAAAGCAGCTGCATTAATAAATTGGACAGTGCATTCACAGTTACAAAGAAAAACAGCAAAAACAATAAGTGAAATGCGTGGCCGGAGTTCTAGTCCCGGCAGTGGCAAGGATAAGCACTACTGACGAGCTGCTCTAACGAGAACGAAACTCCAGTCTAGTGTTTCTGTTGTTCGAAATGGGCTGACTGGAAAGTCTCTGGGAATGCGACAGCTGCGATCAGTTGTGGGTGATGTTCAACTTGAAATTAATTAAATCCCCGACTACTCATCAGTGATCTAAAATATCACCTAACAGGTTTAATCAGATCGCAGATTTCGACCTGTCTGGGAAGTCTTAACCGCGGGGTTATCGATTGGTGTTAACCTAGAGTAACCGTGTTTTCTATTGGGGGGATCGGGCAACCTGATCATTACTCACAAGCGAAATTGATTGAGTGTTCACATATGATAATTCGGTCGTACTTAATGTGAGGTCAATGGCACAGTGGTCAACATGATAGCCTCATGAAAGCATGACCGGTGTTCTAATCCTGGCAGTAGCGAGGATAGGCACTACTGACAAGCTGCTCTAATGAGAGCGAAACTTGAGTCTAGTGCTTTTTTTCGAAAGGGGCTGACTGAAAACTCCATGGGAATGTGACAGCTGCGATCAGTGGTGGGTGATGTCCAGTCCATATGAAAACCAAAATTCCCTAACACTCATCAGTGAACAATCAGTAACTTTGTCGTAGTATTTCTTAGCAAAAAATATTCCAATGCAACTGGCTGTTACAACTAATCATGTGATAAAGACTGCCCACTTTCTGCCGTTTGGTTTCGTGGAATTTCTGTGTATACTTAAGGAATTTTGTGCAATATGGTTGCTGGCAGATTAATTATAACCAACAGATGGCAGCCGTGAAGCGGATTGCGAACCTCTGTAATCTTTTTTGCCGTTTAATCAATGGCTATTACAGTAGAATTACAATCAATCCAATCCCACGAAATTAGTCAATCGGCAAAAAATGAAGTGCCGAAATTCGTTTCGTTCTCTAATTAGTTTTTATGCTAGACTTAAACTTCATCGAAGACTTCTCTTGTCAATAAGATAGTGAAATGAGGGTTCTTGCATCGTCTCAGTAGCTTTAAAAATGACCTGATTTAAAACGATCTAAGTTATTGCTATCGATGAAGCAGTAAACGATATGTTGAGATGTGCGGAACGTTTTAACTGTACAACTTGCGATAATAACCACCGTCGAACCAAATTCAGTGGGCCTTCTGAAAAGACAAAGCAGACCAGTCTTACTCTTTCCTTCACGTTGGTTTATCTTAGGAGGACAACCCAGCCCAGTCATTGACGGTACATGTTTAACCAGTACAAAATGTTTTCTATTATTCTTCAAAATGTTCACAATAGCCGTGTGCATATATTTTGTTGGATAAAACGCAGTTGGCATTGTATTCCGCTCAGTGTATCAAATAGTCTTATGCTGTTGTTAATGACAAACAGAAGTAGGTTGTCAGCTTCAATCTGTGCAGTTCTTTTTACAAACATCTTTATTCCACGTGACACTTGCAATCGTAGTAAATGGATAATTCAGTAAATGAATAATTTGGGATTATTTTGAACAATTGTGGTGTTGTGGTTTGAAGATCAGAGTAAGTTGCCAGCTTCAATGAAGTAGATGTACTTGAACGTGTGTGCGATTTGTTTCTCATGGGTAAGAGTATCGGTGATATATCAGCTAGGAATTAGAACCTGCAGTTTTGAAATAAACCGGTGTCAATGCAGTTTTCAGATATAAAACGCAGATAGATTATTAAGATGCTGGTCAAGGGATACATGAATTCTGTCACTGATTTTTGGTGTAAAGTCTGCCAAACTAGCGGAGGAGAATTTTCTGCGTATAAAAGTGATGAGATGTCGCGGAAAGCCCCTGTTTCGTAGAATAAACAGTTCAGCTGTCCAGCCTAGTCTAGACGGTATATTTCGAAATATGCGGTTGCAGTTCGAATGTAAACGGACACTCTAAGTAGGGAATTGAATTACGATTGAATCAAAACTGTGCCCTGTAGTTAGTACTGGATGGTGGTCTCCATGGTTTCCAGATACGTTCCACAATATGTAATTAGCGTAGTTTTCATATGCAAACGAAACTTGTTGGAAGAGATAGTCTATTGGACACACTGTCTAAAATGAAGTGGATAACAATTTCGTTTGTTGTTTGGAGTGGAGGTGGAGTGAGAACAATATCGTCCACATATCTTATGCAATGTAAATAGAACTTATGGTAGAACTACACTAACTTTTTGATTAAATTCGTTGCCGATGAAAAAAGTTAACTTTAGACTTGAAATTTCCTCTTGATAGAGCTTATCACTGGTTCATACCAGCTCCAGACCAAGGGTTACAATTCACCTCTAATGCCCCTGAAGTAAGTGCTCAGTCTAGTCTTCCGTAAATTTTACATCAGGTTAGACTGGGTGGTATTCATATAAAACTAACGTTCGAGATGTGACATGGCGATTATCCTTTCACTTTCATTCTACAACGCTGCGAACAAACACTTTCAGCCAGATGAAAGTTACCAGTTTCATTCGGTACGTTGGACGAGCGATTTGGATTATCTATTAACAAACGAGAAAATATCAGTTTTTCCTTTCAAAAAATTCATTCATGGGCTTATTTTGGGGCTGTTATTTGACAGGCAATGTTGGCGGAGATCTCTCGGATGGATGCAATGCTTGATCCCCGTTGGGTACCACTAATGCGTTCTCAGTTCGCAATGCTCCAAACTTTGCTCAAACCCGGTCTAACTTTGTTGAATTGGACCAGTCTTGGTATAGAACAGTACATAGAAGACGTTTTTCGCTATTTGAGTCAAATGGAATTGCTGGCCTATCGCGCAACTAATCTGTGCGAAAATCGAATTGAACTGGTACGTTTGTAATAAAGTGCGTTTGTTGTTGCTAAATACAGTTTTGTTAATTTTTACGTTTTCCACGCATTGCATTCTCTCAGTCTCGTTCACCATTCTCACTTGTCCACAAATCTATATTTGACATCCACGTTATTCTCTTATGAATGATATAAGTTTTCGCATGCTTGAAACTTAAGTTTGCTTTGTTGATGAAGTGAGGAACTTCAGTGGATGAATTGCTTCGGTTCGCATATTTGAAATACTCCTCATCTTAGGTAACCCTGTACAACAGAGATACACTTTGGTTCTTAACTGAACCTACGAGGGGGAGTCAAAAAGTCATGCCATTTTATTTCGGACAGGTATAATTACCAACACAGGAACATGTATTATACATCAAAATAAAGCTGGTCCTCTGTGGATCACATCACCATTATGCTCAATAGCAACGTTCCACCTTTGAATGAGCGCATGTATCCCTGCCTCGTAAAATTTTGTTGTCTGTTCTTTGAGCCACTTCATCATTGTAGTTTTCACTTCCTCGTCACTGGAATAATGTTTGCCTCTCAAACCCTCTTTCATGGGGTCGAAGAGGTGATAATCTGAAAGCGCTAAATCTGGTTAGTATGGAGGATGCCGTAAAGTTGTCCACCCGAATGAGGCGATTGTCTCCCTTGTCTTGATGCTTGTGTGTGGTCGAGCGTTGTCTTTCAGAAGGAGGGCTTTACGGATTGGCAAATCGGGTCTCACTCATTGGATTCTTGCTCTGAGCCTCGTCAGGGTCTCGATGAAGGCGTCAGAGTTTATTGTTTCCCCTCTAGGCAAGAAATCAAGCAGAATAACACCTTGAGCATCCCAAAAGACAGTCGCCATGACAGACGCGGATGGACGGCCAGAACGGGGTTTATCGGCTACGCTTATAGTTCCCACCTTTTCATCCTTCAAACGACGAACCCACCTGCATACATTGCTATAAGCTACAGTATTGTCCTCAAACCCAGTTGTTAATCGTCTGTGAGTGTTCATGGGGGTTTCCCCCTCAGCAACAAGGAATACAATCACTGCTCTTTGTTTTTGACGCAACTCTACGGGGCAGCCATTTTGAATTTTCCCTGTGAGTCTAAAAACATGGAAAGTAAGAAACAAACTATTACATAACGTAAATGATATAATCATTTATAACTGGGAAAAAATTCAGGTAATTTTACGAAAAACTTCCCCAGAATTAAAAACATAGGCATTACTTTTTGACTCCCCCTCGTATTTTGAAGGTAACGGTCACTGGTTTCTACGATGGTTACTTTCCTGGATAGTTGGCATTCCAACAAAGTTGATACTTTTAGTAAACAGCATTCGAACTTCACTGGTTTGTCCCGGTGCCGCACACTGAAATAACGTGATGCCTATACGCGTCAATTACCATCTGTTGCAACGCCGTGCCCCATGATCTGCGGATCCGTATGTTATTTGGTTTGCAGAATGAAACGTGACCTTCGATCGGGTTTTCGCAGTTTGTGTCTCTACTATCCTTGCTCCTAAGGCTCTCAACTTCAAGTATTTGCCATTCTGTGGTTGTCGAAGTACATCACTTTTTGAGCAGAAGCTCCAAAACACTGGAAGATGAGGAATTAATGCTGCCAATGACATAAGCCTTAAGGATTGGGAATGGTATATTGTGAAATGTTGAATCTATCTCATCATATCCCGGTGACGGTGAAGTGTGTGAAGCTATCAGGGTCTCCTGACTAAAACGGAACTGAAAACTATTGCTTTCTTCCCGAAAAGTACGCAAGATGTTAATTTATCGCAGACGACTTCAAACGCATAGTAAGCTAAGGCATCCAGGAGGGCGGAAAATTGCGCCAGTAATATATATTTGCAAAGGTTTTAACACATGAAGATCACGCATTGCTACGTTTAGTATATCTTCAAAGGCGATTCGTGTTAGATCGTTCAGTATCTTGCGACCCTTGTCTTCTTTCTAATTACATAAGAGCGCCGTTTGGTCAAAAACCTGTTTCTTTGGAATAGGTGCATTGGCATCTTTGGTAAACCGCGAAAAGAACAAGTACTAAGATGAATTTTAATTCCACATTATTTCGCCGAAAAATTAACCGAGGCTAGCAACCAGGTGAACAAATTCATGGAACCGATTCAAACCGCCTAGAAGAAAGATATTTTGGTTTTTGTATTCGAAACCGGACCACTTGATAAATGCTGTCAGACAAAAACCAATGGTACGTACGCGACCGCACAGTTAACCTTAGTTCAACCTCTTGAGGGGATTGTGCTTCACAGTGGCAAACAGGTCGTTCGACTACTTGACTTCTCACGCTGTCTGCCAGTTCACTTGCAATTGCATCGATGCCTACCCAAGCCCAACTATATCAGCGAATAGTAGAATACGTCCCAAAAACCGTTTAAAAGCTTACGGCACAACATCCGCATGCTGACGAACCAGCTACTCGACGCTCCACATCATCGACTGTTAAACCCCTATTGACCATATGTCACCAAGATGAACTTATCAGCGCATTCAAAATATTGTCACGCAATCGGGACCTAAAAATATTGGTCTTTGATGAAGCTGTGCTGATTCGCAGACATCAGCTGGCTTTGTGCACACAAAAATGGGTGAAGCACCCATCGAATTGCAATCGTCTTGATTACGTAACACGATGTACGGATTTAGGCGTGCCAACTCACTACCTGTCTTTCTTCGTCCAAAGTATATTTTTTGCGTGTTTTACGTTTGGAACTGATGAAGACAAACGAAATGCTAGTACATCTCCACATACATCTCCTTTCTAGTTTGTTGAAGTGCCTAGAGAGCACTCATGGCTAGAAGCTCAGGTTCGTTTATTGGTTTAAAAATATAAGGTTAGGTTACTTTATAACACTATTATATAAAGTTCACTCTCGGCTTTGAATATTCTCAGAATCACATGTTTCCGTAGTTGAATTTTAGTATGTACCTTCCTAGGTCAAAGTCGTAATTTCAGGCAAAAATTGGTTTAACAATTTTGTCAAACTGTTCTGCTGCGAAACTTTGACACCTCAGAGTAAATAAAACTAAGTACTGAGGTTCACAACTGTCAAACAGCTTGTGTCACGTACATCTTCATAATAGACGTTTAGGCCATTTCTTCATTTTTCTGATAGTGTACCCTAAGATATCTATTACGAAAGATTTTGCTTTTGTGAGGATAAGTTGGCAACTGATAACATCTCTTAACTGTTGACAAACTTTAAGACACAAACAAAGACCCGTATCAAATTTGACCTCAACCTTCCTTTCTGTTAATTGTATTGCGAACCACATAGGCAGTTACCCATTTACGGAAAGTTATGTTGATTCGTATGCCACTAAACCAAATACCTGGACTATTTCGTGAAAACAGAATCAATTAATCTCGCTTAACCAACTTATAACACCAGCATTCTTGCTTACTATGTACATGGCTATCACTGGTTTATTCCTATTTTCTAATCAAATGAATTCATGTCTGTCCGTTCATTATTGTCGATAAGCGTAGTCAAAATTTATTATATGGAAAACGCCTTACATTTGTTCAATCTCATGTTCTAAGCTGTTTTTATTAGTTTTCTATCACTTGTTAAATAAAAAGAAAAGCTGACCTACAACACTCGAAAACACTCACGTTAGTACATAGGTTATCAGTTTCATTTGTCGTAATAAAAGAAACTCAGGACCACGAATAGCTAAGTTTCAATAAGCGCTTAAGCTGTTTATCCAGTTCATTCTTGTAAATAATGCACAGTTTGCAAACTGACCACTTCTCTTTTTTCCGTCAACAAGTTTACTATATCGTACTTATATCAAACAGTTTTTGTAGTGGTCACTTTGTGTCATTGAAGAAGTTGTGTAACTTAAAAGTCAAAATAATCAAAAGTATGAATATGGTCAATATTTTCTTGGCTTTACACATATTCGTGAACAATGATACTTTCCGGATAGATCGTAAAACAGATAACTGCTTAAGTATATGAACCTCATACCAATTAAGTTCTGACCATTGTCTATATGCTGAAAATGTTGCCCTTTCGAATAGGAAACATCAGGCTGGCCGCTAAGATTATAATATTGATTAAGCGATTATTTTCTTGGTAACACTACTGTTCCATCAACTTTGGCGTACTGCATAAAAGTATACTAACTAGTGTTATACATTGTGTCAACGTAATTAATTTCACAGAACTGTCTCAATCAATTGTCCCATCAGACCAGTTGAACAAAGTATTTTATGCGTCATAAGAAGTGAGTACTCAAGCCTTCAGCAAATAAAACATTGACCCGGACGGTATTGTCACTAGTGATCGCTAATTCGTTGGTCTGCTTGTGTGTTTGCCTAGACGCTCAAAAAAGCAAAAATAAACTTGCATTCACAGCTGCGATTTAGGGCGTCGTTCTGTACAGCTGGCTGATCCACTATACAAGTCCGCTAGCCGAGGTCGTCCGCTTCCCAGGATACAACAAGAATCTCAATAAATTTGCACGATCTGATACATGCAGGTAACACATGCAGATGTGTTTAATGATGGATGTCAGTTGTAATCAAACGAAAGTCATTGAAGACCATTCATAAAATCTTTCTTATTGAACAGAATATATCCTTGTCATTATTTCATATTGACAACTGTGTTGTCTGTCATCTGTCGCCTCAGCGAACGTGGTTCCTTAATTCTACTGCCGCAATAAACATACTGTGAAGTTAGAACGGAAAGAGTCATTGTCTTTCTTTACTGCTGACATGCTAACACACCAATGTTGCTATCGTGTGGATTTATGCCTGATATAGTTTGACCGGGAGATACTTGATCTATTCTGCACGTTTTCCAGAACATGAGAGGTAGTGTTAAGGTTTTCCGGGACACGTGGCTCATATTTGTTTCTTAGACAATCTATTCCAAAATTATACTCTAATTCAGGCGCTTCAGCTTACATTACTGGTTTTTGGCAAACTTTCTGGCATATGTAACACCGAATGCTATTTGTAAGCCTGTCAGAAAGCATTCAACGTTGAGTAAACAGTAGCTTGCAAAACAGTTTCTAATTCATACTGACATACTGAAAACTGGTGAATTGTCACTGTTTTTGTCGTCCTATAAAGTTGGAATAAAGTTCCAAGATTTTTAACGCTGCTGGACGCATGTTATCAGTATTACCTTCACCAAACTTCATGAACGACCTTCACAGGAATGAAAATTAAAACTCATATCGTAAGTGAGCTAGTTGATATGGAACATTGAGAATGTTGTTTAAGCACTTGACAGCTTTTCATGTAACGATTGGCAGTTTGTTTACCAGAAGGAAAGCACAAACAAAAACAAAGTAAAGTTTACCTTTGACAGTCTTATGAGTTGTATAGTGATGATGACGAGTACAACTGTTAGTCGTTTCTTTCATTACTGATGAGTAGTCGTGGATTTGGTTAATTTCCAGTTGAACGTAACCCACAACTGATCGCAGCTGTCGCATTTCCATGGACGTTCCAATCGGCCGCTTCCGAAAAAGGCACTAGAATTGAGTTTCGCACTTAGTAGATCAGCTCGCCCGTAATGCACATCCTTGCAAATGCCGGGACAAGAACTCTGGTCATGCCGTTCATGAGGCAATCGTGTTGACCACTGCGCCATTGACCTCACATTAAGTACGACCGAATTATCATATGTAAACACTCAACCACTATCGTTTGTGAGTACTGATCAGGTTGCCCGATCGTCTGGATAGGAGACACAGTTACTGTCTGTTAACACCAGTCAATAACCCCGCGGTTAGGACTTCCCAGACAGGTCGAAGTCTCCGATCTCACTAAATCTGATGGCGATATTTCAGATTACTGATCATTACTGATAAACGAAAGTAGTTTAGTGTTCACATAAGATAATTCGGTCGTGCCTAATCTGAGGTCAGTGGCGCAGTGGTAAGCACGGTTGCCGCATAAGAGCGTGGACGGAGATTTTGTCCTGGCAGTGGCAAGGATGTACACTACTGACGAGCTCCAATGAGAGCGAGGCTCGAGTCTAGTGCTTCCTTTCGAAAGGGGTTGACTGGAAAGTCTGTGGCAATGCGACAACTGCTATCAATTGTGTGTGATTTGCAACTTGAAATTCCATCATTAGCAAAACGGGTTAAAAACGCAGCGGAACTCATAAAATACTTTCAGAAACAGTACAGCTATCGGTATGGATTACGCCACTGAAATTTATAACAGACTTCTATTAATCTATCAGGACAAAATTAAACTCTAACAGGTGACTTTGCGGGAAATCAAATAAAGAACACTACCAAATCGTTCCTGTTTTACTAGTAAATAGATGAATTTTTCATTGTTCCACAGCAGCAGTGACGAAAGCTTGCAACCCTTTCTTTAGTAGATCATACACGACCATTACCCTGGCTTGTTGTAATTTATTTGGAAAACGAAAAGATAGGTAATGAATTAGAGAGGAACATATACATTTATGGTTGGCGGCATCCGAAACGGATGAGCCTGTCACAGTGACCGAAGTTAAAGAACGCCTGCGCTTTAAACCATTACCTCAAGTGGCTTGCGCCACACCACTTGCGGTTGCCCTCACACACTCTGTATCCGGTGTAAACCCGAAGGAATAAGACCGGGAGGTGTGTAAGTGAGGTCTTTGTGTCCAGCCAGCCAATGCTGGTTAGCCAATTGAACGGCTAGCACGAAAAGGAAATCCTTATCTCTCGGAAAATAAACAGAAAGAGAGACTGCAATAGCAAGATCTATACTAGGAAGAAAGATATGTAACATGTAATACAAGAAGCATTTCAGTATACGAGTGCATGTTATCGCATTCTAGAAAGGACATAGTTGTGAAAACAAATTCAAAGTTGAACTACGTAAAAATCAGACGAACAATTCATCATTCAATACACCAACAAAGCTCAAGAAAAGAATGGGTAGAAGGCTGCAGACACAAGTTTCTGAAAAGAGGGGGCGGATTAGTTGCCCAACGACTATGGTCTTGATCGATGCAATCATTAACAAAATAGAATGGATATACTGATATTACATATCTGGGCCTAACGCACTTGTCGTCTCTTCGCTGACGATGCACCATAAGTACGCTAGTGACCTGCTAATCCAAGGCGGCCTGCGCATTCGCAGCCGTATACATCGCAACGCCATATAGTCATGTCACCACGACCCATGGCATCGATGGTTCCCTTGCGTACCGCGCGCTTTCGTTCACGGCCGCGCAATAACTGCGCGCTGAACTCGCGGACGCCGCTCCGATTCGTATTCCTCCAAGCAGTCCGGTTCAATGCTAAGTCTTTCCAACATCATATACACGTAAATACACACATGTATATATATATAAGCACAAATAAAAGCTCAATTTTTAAGTTCTAGATTAATAACTGATTTCTCTATAGTGAGTTAACTGGATAACTTCTAAGTAACTGGAGATTTTTATCGAGTCAGGTTGAAAATCACTCACAAGTGATCTTAGCTGTTATGTATTCATGGACTTTGCAGGGAATCCCTCTCGAAAACAAGTTGTCGACTCGATCTTCAAATTTATTGTAACAAGTTAGGTGTGCATATTGCTACCATAACTAGGACTTGAACTCCGATGGTACATATGTGAAAGAACCGCTCAAAAAGTTTAATTTTAACCTGTAAAGGAGTCCTACTCTTTGGATCGTTGGCTGGAGTCAACACGATCAGTACTTTGTTTCCTTTAGAGGTGACTGGATTACTTGAGCATCACTCACGTGTGAATGCGGTTTAGCGTTTAGATACAACAATTTAGTCTCGTCTAATCTGAGGTCAACGGCGTAATCATCAACGTAGGAGAACTTGCACCTGAATTAAAATTTCAATGACACTTGAGATATGCACACATATCGATCTCTTCTAAGTGTAACACTCGAACCTATCATTTCTCATACGGAACGAGATGGCTGAGGGGTCTGTGATTGGGAAAGCCGAGGTCGAGTATCAACGAGGTTTTGTTTGTATTATCGTGATTACTGAAACACTTATTAAGTTGCTGATGCTAAAATATGTCACTGAGGCTATGTTCGGTTGTTAATAGATGGTTATATTTGTCATGGTAACTATTTATTTCATCATTCACAAAAGGTATTGGAGGAAATGTCTAATGTATCTCTGTGCGAACTACCAGAATCTGGAAATTGGAGTATTGACTATTTCATCGAACGTACTCGTGGTTTATGCATGGAAGCGGGACAATTATTGGAACTGAAAAGTCAATTGATTCAAGGATCCGTGTACGAACTCATTGATATGTTATGTGGCGAGTATCGTCAAATGATGCACAACTTGTCCAAGACTACCGAAATGTCAAATCCGGCTGATAAACCTGGTACTTTGCCATCTCATGACCAAGCCAGCCGACTAAGTGAAAAAAAACGTAAGTGTTTTTAACGTACTGTGTCTTGATAGTACGTAACAGGACCCTAACTTGCAAGTTCCAGGCTCTCAGTCTGGTTTCGTAGCCCAGCTTGGAGAATGTATGCTGCCATTCCAAAACCATCAATGGCCGAATAGGCTTCATAACTTGTGAATTGTTCATGCTACTCACTAATAACCGATAGCAACTTTTGAGTGTGTTAAAATGCTTTACACAATTAATGCTACTTTAACGCTAATTTAACATTCTGCATTCTACGGTACTCGTATGGAGTACCGAATATATTGGTAACATGAACGGACAGGACAGAGATTTTGCACATTTCGTTACGTCTTATCCGGTGCATTCTTTGGCTTGACAGATATTTTGAGCCACGATGATGTAATCAGTCGATGTACACACCTATAAGGACAGAATCAGTTGCTAGGTCAGTCTGTCACAGGTTACTTTGCACGCAGAGGATGTGTGCTACCTGTTAGTGGCCATACACTGAATTAACTAGGGAGTCTTTCGGTTTAGTTGCGCAATATATTCGAAGGGTTTGGCCAAGAGTAAATTGCGACTGACAGAAAACTGCGTATTGAATGTCCAGTGGCGCTCCTTTGTGATCCGTCAAATCGATTTGACTCGGTTGAGGCGTTTGGATGCGCAGTTAAGTTTTACGGACCCAAACTGGAACTTAATTACTGCTCATCTGGGTCCATTACGGGTGATGTTAGATTTGGGCAGATCAAGTGCTTCCAGCTGTAGTGTTAGAAATTAATGCTGGATTGCGCAGAACTTGCTTCATTTAGCTGCCGTGGACTTAGTTTTTAGCCATAATATGTTGTTGTCACCTTTGTAAAACAACCAACAGCAGGCGCTCATTCTCAGAACCGTGGAATTCATCATAACAGCCGATTTTGGTTAGCAAAGTTTTCCAGCAAATGATGATGGGCATCCATTTTCTCTGAGCAGTCTTCGGCAATGACATACATATGCAGGTTGACTTTGTTGAGGTGGCACTGCAAGAGAACGTTATGATAAATACGGGATCAGCGTGCGAGTGTTCACTGAACGCATCAATGGTGGCATCTACTTGGTTCAGGAAGCCACGCAACTCATTGATTTCGATGACCGGTAGGATGCAACTGATGAATGAAATCTACCTTCCGCATCAGTTGAGCAACGAATATATCGACGAGTAGTCGATCGGGTAAACTTACCTTGGTAGCAACATTACTTTGTGTGTGGCCATTCCCCTGAAAACAGAAAGTGACTTTCGTTTTAAAGACTAACGTGAGGCATTCTAAGCAGGAGGCGTATCCAATGTGCATAGGTATCAATTATTTTGTGTTTTAGAGAAACAATACGACCAGCGAATCAATGTTCCTTATGTTTACTGACATAGTATATGCTAACAACCGGATTCGGTGACTCCATATCATCTCATAGTGTTTTACCGACCACTGCCACGTTGACTAGCTCCGAGGGTTCTATCGATCGCTGTCAAGTAAATTGTTTTAAGGTAAAATAAACGTGATTATTATGAATCTTATATACACATCTATCTTGCCCACTCCATGTACAGTGTGTAATCCGTATATGTAATTGATTTCACTGTTACATTATCGAACGTGCCCTTCTAACTCTTCATATGCTTCTCAGTTACAGTGCCTTTCAAGTTCATGGGTTTTGTATGTAAAACTATTCAGGCTGAGTTCGATGGTAACATTCGTTTATGATTGCATGTGTTGTGTATAATTAATTTTATCTCTTTTACCGAGCAGGTAAGGTTTGTATAATTATCATACTTTCAGTAAATCTCAGCCGATTATATGCTCCAAAGTGTTTTGGGATCATAACTGTGTTTAGTTGATAATATATCATCATAGTAATGCTCATGTTCAACCAACCTATCTGTGAACCACTTTTGATGATATCACGGCAAAACTTTCAAACTGATGTGGGTTATGCTACTTCTGTAGATGAGTGTACGTTTTCATGGCCTTTGAGAGTTGATTGCAATGTAGTATACTTAAATACTGTTAGGCCTAAGCTGTTACCTGTCTAGAGACAGAAACAGATAGCCTTTTTATGCAGCGTGTTTCAAGAGTAATTTGTCAAACTCTCTTTTTAAGACG
Organism: Paragonimus skrjabini miyazakii; assembly: GCA_014338405.1. Classification (NCBI taxonomy): domain Eukaryota; kingdom Metazoa; phylum Platyhelminthes; class Trematoda; order Plagiorchiida; family Troglotrematidae; genus Paragonimus; species Paragonimus skrjabini miyazakii. The sequence goes on along the minus strand of JTDE01003114.1, from coordinate 12,441 downwards.
CGTATGGGAAGCTTATTAGGTTGTTTAAACATAAACCATGACAACTCGTTTTCTGAAACACTTGTTCCCCGACAAAAATTTGAAAAAAGCCAACAGTATAGCGTAAGATGTCGTGTGCACGGATATTTCGTTCGCATCTCATCTGTTACTACTGCGAAATTAGTGCAGTCAATATATAGCAAGCAGGCATGGCAACAATGGTGAAGAATGCGGGCGTGATAAATGAGGTCAGAATGATCAAGACTCAAGAACAGGGCATTCAGATGATGTAACATGAAGCTGATAAGGACAGTTATATTTATAGGTCGAATGGTCACCGGCAGTTACGTGAGGAGTGGAGGGAATGCTGAAAAGTACTTTTAAATTGAACGGGAAACAAACTGTTAGACTGGTGCATGGTAGAAATTTAGATAACACGTTCTGAACAATGGAAGGATTTTGAGAATAGGATAAAATTATCATGGAAGGAATAAGTTGATAACCATTTGTTTCTGGACACATAGCACCGGGTTTGTTCGACGAATGGCAACAGCCTGGTCAAACCGTAAACTTTGCTTTGTTCTAGGGCGATATATGATATTAAACGCATTATCACTACAGACTCGATGGCCCATCTCGTGTAGGTGTTTCGTGATCGCACTTTGAGCTACGCCAGTTCCGGTGGTACCTAACCATTTTGGAATGTGTTCACTGATGCGTATCCCAGTCGCCTCGATGTGCCGCCAGCATACTTGCAGCCACAAATACAGGTGAAACCATGTACTACAGTTGATTGGGCGATCAAGGCGACCGGGTAGCTCCTCGATGAGCTCGGTAGTTGCGTAGTCTCCTCAATGAACACCGCGGTATTGTAGGTCCGTCTTGTTGTGGCTGTAAACCTTCGTCTGATTAAGGCTAAAATTTCATCTCCTTTAAATGACAAACGGAGATGGACATTTTTCAGTGAGGCAGTTATCATAATGGGATTGTGTCCTGTTGAATTAGTGTATTTCTCGATCAACCGATATGGTAAACCGTTGTCAATCAGTGTATCACGAAGAAGTTGTTCTTCACTTTCGATTTTATCAGGTGTGATAATCTTACAACACCAATAGAACAGAGTACGAAGGAGGCCACGTTTGTAGGAAATTGGGATAAATCTTTTAAAATGCATATATTGTTCAGACCAAGTTTGCTCATAGTATATGCTTCTAGACAGAGAACCATCTATATTTCTATGCAGTAGAACATCATTCACTTAACTGCCCATGACCATATGACCTAGTAATATAACTGTCCTTATCAGCTTCATGTTACATCATCTGAATGCCCTGTTCTTGAGTCTTGATCATTCTGACCTCATTTATCACGCCCGCATTCTTCACCATTGTTGCCATGCCTGCTTGCTATATATTGACTGCACTAATTTCGCAGTAGTAACAGATGAGATGCGAACGAAATGTCCGTTCACACGACATCTTACCCTATGTTGTTGGCCCTTTTCAAATCATTTTCTGCTGTGTGTCGACCTTCATTGATCAGCGTCGTGTTAACTGCAATCCCTGGTGTTTGTTACAATCCAATACGAATCCTTAACTACACAATCTGCATAGCTATTGTAATGGCGACCTGGCCTACTTTGCACATACATATGAGTCACTACCTTCAATGTGGCATTTGTAATTTTTGTACATGCCGATAGAATGCAATAAATTTCATCATAAACACAAATGATTGTGAACAGATAAGTTGCTTTATATATTTATTACTGTGGTCCAGTTTGAAAACATTTTTCCGAAATCATTTTTATTGACCTGTGTGTCATGTAACGTGTGTGTACGCGATCTGACTACAAAACCTGGAACAGTTTACATATATTGTGAATCACAACCTTATGTGTAGTTGTTGCTACAATAAAGCTGATTCAAAATTTTTCCAGCCGGTGCCGAAACGATGTTCTCCATCCTCTGTCAACATTATTTGCGTGCATGTATTAGTTCGGCCGAATGCAGTACGTTTTGCCTGATGCTAACAACATTTTTCTAAATATTCTTCCGTTCATTTCTGACACAGACCACCGAAGTAACGACATACAAATTCAACCTTTCATCTGTAAGCCTGTAAAATGCTCATTGTACGTTGATGTATATTTTACAAAAGTGGTAGCTCAACGGAGTAGAATTCACTGAGATACATTGGGTATAGAACGACATTGGAATAATCTGAATCGCGACTTCGCATTCTACCTTCACTACAACATATTGTAGCGAAAAGGCGTCCAATAAAGCACAATCTTTATTGTCCAACTCGCTAGTTACCATGCCACACGAGCGCTCGCGATTTTGAATCACAATTCCAGTCCACAACACCCCCTGCTATCCGC
>JTDE01003113.1:21499-63496 GCA_014338405.1 Paragonimus skrjabini miyazakii | reverse complement strand
GTTCCAGAATGCTCACGAGCTTTCTAGTTCCCGGGAAATGAATAAGTCCATTTCCCTTGCAAATAATGCGATTTTTTGGGAAAAAGTTCCTTTTCCCAACACCTAGTCTTAGGGATACGTGCTTCTTTTTTATTCCCTACACCTCCACCGCCGCTAGTGCAGCTTCCCAGGTACAAAAATCGGTCGGTAGCCTCCATGACATCATTATCTATCATTAGATGTACGTAATCACAGTAGTCTCACAGAAACACTTTACACTTCAAGGCTTCAAAGCGCATTCCAAAGTACCAGACAATGCGAAATAGCGTTTAGCGTTGTTTGTACCGCTTGAAAGCTGTCAAACAGCAACACCTTGCCGTCACCATAATCAAGATAAGTCAGTCTTTCACCAAGTAGGAGGTCCACGCTGGCGTCTTGCGAGTACAGTAGAGAGTCCTCTATTATGTCGTCTAAGATAAAAGTAAACAAAACTGGTGGAAGTGGACAGCCTTGGTCTAGGCCGCTCCTGGTGCTGAAACTGTCAAACAGTTCATCGTAAACCTTAACTTGAGCTGAAGTGTGGGAACAAAGCGCCGACAATATTTTCACGTACTTGATCGATACACCCTTACGTTTAAGCGATTCTGGAAGTGTAGACCGACCCACAGAATCAAACGCACCTTTGTAGTCGAGGAATACTCTAATTGTTTGTCAACAGTATACATGCTGCTGCAGAATTTGGCGAAAAGTTAGTGATCTATGAGACCCCGTTAAGGGCAAAATCCTGCCCATCCTTCCCTAACGTTCACCTCCCGAACTGCAGTGAATCGATGAAGTAGAATGGATGTCAGAACACTTATAATTACTGTGGTCAAGCTAGTTGCCCTATGGTTTTCGCAAGAGCATCGGGCTCCTTTCTTAAATATGGGAACAATTATCGAGTGACCCCAGCACGGAGGGATGGTCTCTGTCGTTCACACAAGTTAAAACGACTGCGTCATGGCCTCTACTAGCGTCTCCTCATCCTCTTTGAAAAGTGCTGGCACGAGATCATCTGGACCAGCAGCTCTGTTACGTTGGAGGACAGAAATATATTTGCGGACCCCTGTCTTTGTGGGTGGTTCTAAGTCTACCGACTAGGATGTTGGATTACAAGTTTGTGGCGCTAACACAGAAACAGAAGGCCAGCTAAGTTGACCCTCACAGTGTTCTGTTCAGCGATTCAACCTTCTGGACTTATCATAGATGAGTCTGCCGTTTGTCTCACTGTTAGCTTCACTGACAGACAGTCGCCTTGGACCAGTGACCAGTGGAACGGATAGGCTTGATCCGTCTGCTGGTGTTCTCTGAAGCAAAAGCGGTTTCCATTTCCCTAACTTACTCCATTAACCTAACTACACGATCACCGATCAAGCTACGCCTCAGCTTCCTATGGATATCTCTCCTAAACTTGTTACACGGACTGCTAGTGGATATTTTGCGTCTGATATCTGGCAACTCTAGGGCTTTATCCTAAATCCAATGTTTGTTCAATCCACGAACCACCGTATTGTGTACTACAGTACCTTCTTCATGAATGGCTTGTGGGACTTGGGATCGTCGTATTGTGAACTGCTACGCATGCTTTCTAGGTTGTTTTGGTACTGCTAATAAGCACCACTTATAAGGCGTCGATTCAATTTACCATATGATACGGAAGATTGCGATCAGTTCAGACAACACTCTTTAACCATGGTCTTTGAAAAGCGCTGCGGAAGGCAGACCTGGACAGTGGGCTTTATCATTTTTCAATATTTTGTGCTCCAAAGTCACTTCAGTTTCCGATTGACGATCGTCTGGAATGTCATAAATAACCACACAATCTTCATCACCTACAGCTGAGTGGGCTGATTTATGCCAGTTTGATTGTTTTTAGAATTAGTCAGCTCCTCTGTGAAGTCGACACGACAAGCTGCAAATTCGTGAGCCGTCCTTCTAACGTATGGTCTTACTAGCGCCTTGTCGACGGCCAGTGCAATCATGAGTGTGGTAAAACGGCACCCAGTTATTCCCTGATAAGAAGACCTTCTCCATCCCCTTGGCTCGCTGGGAGGAGTGAGCCTCACGGTCGTTACGCAAACTCTTCGTAAGTTTCCGTCTCAGTCCGTGACGGCTTCTGCCAGTGAGTGTGGTGCGTTGCCACCTCGGATAACGAACTATCTGAATGAACACCAGGATCTCATCCGAACAAACAACACCTGTTTACTTTACCCAGTGGACCCATCAAGGTCATAGTACTTTGTGATCGTACTGTCGCGTAGCTATTTTGAGATTTTATCCAGTTGTTGGTTTCGGCAGATGAATCGCGGTGCGGAGAATTCCCAACTGGTATGCGGATTACGTAATCAATGGTCTCTAAATTGAATCACTGATAAGTCGTTTGACAGATTTGATAATTTAGACGAGATCCATTTGCGATAAACCTGGACTTAGGCTGGATTCGAACCAGTGATGGAAATAACATGTCCAAACGCGGCAAATGCTCTACCAGCTGAGCCACGAAGCCACGCCAGAAACTCAGAAATTTCACATTTGGACCTAGTTACCTGCCCAACCAAATGTGTCATATGTAATCCACCGAATGATCCAGCTGATTGACTGCCGAAGCAGGATTTCTCGGTCAATTTAAAAAAAAACTTATTTTCAGACATAATGTGTCATGAAAATGCGGAAATCGGGGCATGAACTCATTTATAATGTCTTTTTCATATTTTCTCATCACTGTCCTAGAAAATTCGTTTTTTCTTTCATTAGTCCAGCATTTCATTTTGGGTCTTGACTTTACGTAAGTTTGATAACTGACATTTGGAATAGTGACATTCAGCGCTTCAGTAATCTTGCCACCAAGGTGCATAACGTGGCAATCGCGCTACAATTTATAATCCCGTTGTCTTGATCTCTGTAATTATCCTATCACTCTTTTTCAGTTAACCGGGATTTGTCTGTTTCAGAGTGCTTTGCTGCACACTGATGTACATCGCCAATTTCTTTTACTGTTGCAGCACGGTTGGATTGACGACCTTACAAGCGCAAAGAAACTAAGCATCCCCTGACGTTTGTCATTTTTGCCCTCCGTACTGAACCGAACCGAATTGAATTGAACAAAATCCGTAGAGGTTGGTGAGTCGAATTATATTTATCCCTACCGTCGTTTTGGTCTCGCGATAATCCTTCGTTGGCAGTTGCTTGCATCAGACAATAGAATTTCAATTTCACGTTTGTTGCACTTACCTTTTGAGTAGTGTCAACCTGTTTGGTTGCCATTTGGTTGACTTTGGGTCGATCGATTTGTGTTTTCCATCCGTGAATTCATATAAGCTTTTGATCTTTGTCATCCGTTCCTGTAATCTTTTACCCATTTTTCCTTCGCCTGTAGTTTTTTTCTCCGTACGTTTTTGCCATCCCATTCCGTTAGTTTAATAATTCAATGACGAAGATGACCCTTTCTTGTACTATTACATCGGACTTTTCACCCTACGATCGTAGGGACACCGTTCAGAGCGAATCAGGTCACTGTCATTCTTGCAAGGACAACCACCGTAAACCGTGTAGCTTGTAAAAGTAGATCTGAGCGTACACATAATATTACATAATATTACATATACAACCGCTCAATCCGGACTGGTGTATGCAAGATCCTTGTACAACATCCTATAGATAGACTGTTATACATTTGCCCCACCCTCCTGTCCACTCCATACAAACTGGAACAGGCAAATGTATCACACGTACACACGTGGGCTGTTAATACCTTGACGCCGTCTGTCTTAGCCGACAAGACCGTGTAAGTTAGTTCGGGACAGAGCCTCAAGGTAATCCGAGGACTTATGATCAGCCTAAAGAGACAAAGATCTGTTCAGCATCCTCGAAGCCTAGGTCAGCACTCTTATGCGCGTCTGACATTAAGACACCTAAGATCATTCATCCACTAGTCTCATCCTTAAAAGTTGACCCTCTCCCATCTCACTTCATTCTACACGTTCAAAATCAATAAAACTCGCCAGAGAGAGTAAAATATCCGAACCTTTATACCACCACCCCTACTGTTTTTCCAAAAGAGTCTTCCATTAGCCTAGACGAATTAGCAGTCATCAGTCTAGCTGGGAGAGGAGAGCAGTCAAATAATCTCAGAAGCACACAGGGGCTCTACGGTATCCTACGTCAGAAGCTACCGTCACAACATAGAGAACGTCCACGATTCACTGAAGTCAAACTAGATCCCTTTGCATCTGCGGAGCGTGCTTTACTGGTGGTTTCTCGTGTTTCCCTGAAAGTTATAGGTGGCATACGCACATGGACCAATGTAACGAGATCGGACCACCAGGTACACTTGGAGGACCGCCTCACTGGAGGCCCCGTGAATCTATTACATGGTACTCGGTAGTGAGAAGATTCTACTTTAATCTATCACGGTGCTATCCAATGGGCATTTACTGTTGGCATACGTTGAATACAGTTGCAACGACTATCTCCAGTCTGCTTTTGTTTACCCGTCTCTTGCCGTCAAATATTCCGAAATTGCTGTGGGTAACAACATTGGTTTCGTAGGTGATGGCCCTATAACCACTTGCGGCATGGTATTCCCGTTTCACGGACGCCCCATTAGCTATCAAGTACCATGTCAATCGGCGTCTGACTTGAAGACGGGCAGCTAAGGTACCAACCACTCCGGCAACATCCAACCGTGGCGTTATTTTACCGATGGGTAGGTTGTATTCAATCTTATCGAAGGAAGATGTGATTTCTAAACACCTGCGATCACAGCAAGTAAACCATTGTCAGGCACACCGTCGATTCTGCCAACAATAGTGTTCTGCCACTCAGTCTGGTCCATTACCTCAAAATGAACTCGTGTATTTGTGTATGCGAATGCACAAAGGCTACGTAACAAGTTACTATTTTCACTTGGCACATACATGAATATTTTGTCCCAGCTAGTTACGGTTACCTAGTCGTTTTTCTCTCAGATGCAATGAACATTGCACTCTTTACAAGATGTCAGTGATCTACAGTATGGTCGCAAAGGCAGAGCTGCCTGCCCACTTGCGGGAATGTTGGACTCTGGTGTTTCCTAACTAACACAAGTATTACTTATATAATTGTCGTTATCTGCCGTCCTCTAGATACAACACGACCGAACAACGAACTCATTCAAGCACAAGGAGCCATGAATTATGCAAATGCAATCATTCCGATGAGCTCCACTCATTCACATAAACTTTGGGCTTTTATGTGTCTCTGACTGCATAGATTTCATATTCAACTGAGCTTTCAACATTGCTGTAGATCCGGGCTTCATTGAGTACATCCAGAACCCCGTCAGGCGGTCCCCTGACAGCCGGTCCTCCTGATTGGACTTCGTGCTGTCTAACTCAGTTGAATCCAGCGTCATTTAAGTCGTTCCTCAGGACCTATGTGACCATGTCACCATATTGTTGGATTACATCTGTAATATCACTTGGTCAGAAAATACGTAAGCACCCAACACACCTTCTATTACGCGAATTTTCCGCCAGGCAAGTCATCATGGGAAATTGAGCTCACGGTGTCTGGACACGCCCGATGGACCCTCGCCAAATGCATTACACAGCGTGTTATTAATGAATATGTGCTTTGTTAGACCAAAGAAGCTAAAGAACGTAGTACTCATAAGTTCATACTCTTGATGTACAAGTTTTGGGACATTTTCAACGAGATGGTGCTGATCAAGCTCGCCTGCAGTACAACTCGATTCTTGAGAACTGCTTCTTAGGTGGTAAGTGCGATTGCGTTTACTTCTAGAATGTTCTAGTCAAGCACTGGAACGACAATCCCGAAGCATCATTCTGTGCTTACCTGTGTGCTATGTTTAAGTTTAGGCTTGAAATACCAAGGGTTGGTATTTGTGACGATCTAATTACCTTCAACAGCGAGGCGGTCGAAGCAATCACGACTCAGCTGCAGGCGGCTTATATCCGTAGCCAACTTCCGCTTCAGATATCATGAATCTTAACATCTCATTCTTAGCATTTTCTCGAATACCTTTGTATATCTTCAATCGGTGTGTTCAAGAAGCTTATACAGCCCAAAATCCACCGGGGATTGGTCCTCATAGTGTCCTGCGTAACCCTATCGATGAGTGTGCTGATTTTTTGGTCGCTCCATCAGACTCTCTTAATCACTTGTTAATCATAGATAAGGCAAAACTAAAGCACTACCGTGTGCCGTTGCTTCATTAAAAGAGAGACCGCGAGTTTGCTGCAACTTGTCGCTCGGTTACCCTACTGTCACTCATATAAAGAGCCGTAGAAATCCTTATTGACGATTACTTGCATGTGCGCATTTTCTTCGCTCCTAACTCACACGGATTCCGCTTAAGTCATTCTTGCGTTAATAACCTATTGCTAACTGGCGTTTCGTAGACAGAGACGTCTGATTCCGACCGGAATGTCGACATCACCTACCTTGACCTTTGCAAAGCCATTTGATGAAGTCGATCATCAGTTCCCTCTGTCTAAAGACGAATTTCGTAGAATCGTCCGGCGACTGCCAGTGTGACTGGGAATCGGTTCATCAGACATATTTCACAGTGTTACAGCTCACGGCCAACACTGTGACATTCACCCAACGTCTACAAGCGTACAGCAGGAGCCAGCACTAGGTCCCTTATGATAACTTATGTATGTCAACAACGTCATTCAATGTGCTTCGTGAATGTTTGATTTTTGTAGGTATTGTTAAACTCTGTTTCCAAGGCGATTCATATTGGTCCGACTTCGACAGAGTATATCAATGGTCGGTAGATAACCATGTGTCATTCAACCCCAGTAAATGCGTGACTCTGTAAGCCTTCAGAATACCTTAGGAATGGTGCCGTTTTTCTGACTAACATAACAGCGCCACATGGACATATTTTAGTGATATTCTGGTGAGCGGCCCAAACAGGCTATCATCGTCGCCAGGATTGTAGGTGATCGAAGGCTTGTTTGGTAGTCTTTATTTCTCCTGTAGTAACAGTATGAATGCTACGGATGAAGCAAAGCGGTAAGCATAGGCAAACGTAGAAAATGTGAAGGATTATATTATTACACTCAATTTTGCAGAAGGGAGTTTCTCGTAATATCTCAAACTAGCACACAAAACCAACGGTGCACTACACCTGATCGAAAGTACTGTGGGTCCTTTGTACCTAATCTACTTTATCTTTCCTACAGCCTAGTGAGACTTCGTTTAGAACTAAACATTCAAGCCTGTTCATCTTATTTTCACGTTGATATCAAGCCCTCTAAAACATTCAGTGTTGTACACTAAAGTAATGGGGTTACAGAGAATGTCGTGTAACCATAGGATTTAAGCAGCTGAGCTTGTTTTGCTCTGAATCTCGCCCTCTTCGAAGAAATAATGGCTCACAAATTGTCACTTAAATTAGATGATCTCAGATGCCTTTGGGTAGCTTGGACGCGATAGGGACGAAACTACTATATCTGTGTTTGCCACAGGGTGTCCTGGCATCCCTTTTGGATGTATGTACGTAAGCACCTCTTTTGTTTCTCATGTGAGACAAAGAAGTGTGGACGTCTGGGACAACGATATTCCACCATCACTACTGACAGAAAACTTCAGTTGATTATTCTTCCCTTGAGTATCTATCCCTTCCTGTTTCAGTTCACGGTGATTGCATTGGGAGTCAGGGAGTCAGTCGACGTTTATGCATACGTTCTATCTAATCAGCAGAAATCCTGTAATTTGCATCGTTTTTAAGATTTTTATTAATTGCTCATTTGTATCATCAAACTGCTTTGTCTCAGTCAATTTGGTTGTTAATGCTGCCTTTTGACAGTTTCGTCCGGTCTCAGTTAATTTCGTGGTTTACAATTTATTTTCATGAGCGAACGGTCTCGGAACAAACGATAAACTGGAGTGAGCACGAATAGTAGCATTGGTTGATTGAAGGTGGTTGCTTCGAAATGGATGAAGTGACGCCACCAGTAACAATTGGCTCTATGACCAGTTTGTCTTCGTGATTGGCCTCCCTATGGCGCATTGCTGTCTTTTGTACTTGATGATGACGCTCGGTTTATGGAATGCCCGAAATGTATACAGTTGTAACAGCTGTTTGCTTTTGCCTCAAATCCTGTCACCCACCGATATTGATCTGCTGCCTAATCACATGCTCATATTTTACTACCTAAACACTTTTACATAGTTAGTAGTGCAACATCCCAGTCTCTGCACGATTGCTTTCCGTCTAGCTGCTTCAAACTGGGTTTTCTGGTATAACAGTACTTAAGAAGATTGAAACTCCAGTTAGCGTAGCCTCTGAATAAATGTAGCATGTATGCACTACTACTACGTCAAGATGTCGGAAGCAGTCATGTTTACGGGCCATTGTGTGACATTCTTTTTCACGTGGACTAGGTCTTGCTAGGCTGCCTAAACCTAGTCACAAGCTCTCACTGTAACCGAGCTGGAACGCAGTTGGTAATCCAATATCTGTATCATTAACCTACCGTAAGTTCATAACGGTGACTGCTTTCTGATGGCTGCCGTCTTAACATATACCACCTTTATGACAAAAGAACTCCATCCTGTGGCAATTTTCTGAATAAAAGTTCCAGATTACCGACAATGACATGGTTGAAAGAATTGAACTCTATAACGAGAAGTGATTGATAGTCAATAGTCGTAAAAATTCAGACGGTACACTAGCGTGTGTCTGGTCTGTTTATTAGCCGTTTAATTGATTTCTCATGACAAGCTCATGGTCTAAGAATGACAGTAGTGGAGCGGGTGCACAACACCGTGCTGTGGTCTGATGGTATTTGTTAGTTGCAGGGTGGCCGTTCTCTCTTCGGGTCTGATATGCTCAGTTGCTTCGTTATGACGGAGGGAAGAAACATGCATACGACCGCTAGTGATTTTGCGTTGTGTATGAGTTTGCAGTAGCCCGGTAGTAACAGTACCCGTTTATCAACTATACACATTAGCATGTTCGAGCTCCTAGTTACCGCGGTTGTTCTTGTTCAGGTTTGGATAGTCCGAATATTTGCAGCGCATATGGTTGTGAAAATTTTACATTATAATAAATTCAATCTTCCAAATGGATAGCGCTCATTTGTCAATGATCCACTTATTGAATGTTTGTGAACACTATTCAAATCATCCAAACTAATCGTTACCAACGCAAGTTTTGTTTGAACTTGTTGTCGCCAAAGCTCATTACACTGTCATTTTCAGTTTTCTTTACTAGTTTTTAAACTTTTTTGACGTCAAACGTTCATAATGTGTGTAATTGTAAGTTGTCTAGGCATAAAATAAAATATTAGAAGAACACCTCACCATTTTCAAACGGAATATCTATGCTCCTCGTTTGTATGTGTGAGCAGCAAGTTTGCGACTAGTGTTCCTCAGTTTGTTTGATTCCATTCGTGCATCCCCATCATTAGTTTTCTCCTAGTATCTATTCTTCATTTTTCCGTATTTCTAGCCCAACCGTTTGGATTTGAATTATGCAATTGTTGAAGCCGATTTCCTTTCGACCTGTTATTTTGATCAGTCGGCTAGCATCATCGAAACAGACATATTACGATGTGTTAAAAGTTAAGCGGACTGCATCGACAAAAGAAATACGCGATGCATTTTTAGAACTTTCCAAAAAGGTAATGTGCATACAGAATTTGACACTGACATTTTTACAGCATCATCCTGATAAACAGGAGGGCGACGTTGATCTATTTAAGAGGATCAATGAAGCTTACACTGTTCTTTCTCGGGAACATTCAAGGTTTATTTACGACCAGTCTCTGATCAGCGGGATTACCAAGTCGTACGAACCTACACATCCGGCCGACTTTGAATTTTGGCGTGTAGAATCCCTTGGTGCACATCACTTTGGCTCTCCTTCGTGAGTTATCACTGGTTGATTATGAATTGGGTAGAGTTTTTCGTTGTTGCTATGATGGTCAAGCGTATTCGTGATTGGTGGCGTAAATGCTATTGTTGTCTAGGTGATTTATCTGCAAAATAAGATCAGTTAGGGAAGCAGAGCAGTGAATGCCGCAAGCGTGCTCCGCAGACGTCTTCCTGCTCTTACGCTTGCAACTTATGGGTATCTCGGTTGGAAGGTTTTACACGTGGGTACCAATTATCTCCTCTCGGTTATTGTTAGACTTGTGTCATGAACTGCCCAACCTTGATGGGTATGTGGCATGGATGAGAATAGTGAAGATTGATATCCTGCGGTTCGCACGGACCACGGACAAACCGACCACTTGTTTTATCCTTAGAGATTCATAAATGCATGTCTAATAGTACACTGACCACCCAGTTCAGTGCTGATCACTAAAATGGTGACCAACACAAACAATACATGCAAATGAGTTTTCTACCTTTGGTGATCTACTTTTGTTCCCGCAGCAGCAGTAAGACTGTACATGATTGTACGGTAATTTAATGTCAGTCATTGACGAACAAGTTCAAACCAGAAGGTCTGAATGTGATCAACTTGTCTTTCTGCTGTCCATAGGACATGTGTTAACCCAAAAAAACACTCAATGAATCAAAGTATAGTACCGCTCTTGAGGACTGTAGGTCTGGTTCATCTCTCGGGTTGAGGCACTTGTCTTATGAAGTTGGGGAGTGAGGAATTTAAATAGGACAGCGGCCAATCAGTCTCATTGGTGTGGATGTTGTTTGGTCGAATTGTCTGAGTTAAGTGCGGGTAATGACACTGAGTAGTGAACGACCTGGAGATGTCTCACGTTCATTCACTGCTCATTTATCTGCTTGCAAATTGTGGACATTTTGTTGTTGAATAGCTGAATATAGTGATGATTTATTTCCTACCTCTTCTTTTCCTTTTTCCAATCTAGAGCCTGTTCTCCTCTTCATAGTTTTGTTGCAGTTTTGCATCAGTGCAAACCGCCAGTGTATCGTTGTCTTCGATGATGATACTGCTGCTACTGCTACTGAAGACTATATCAAATAAAACTAAATAGAACTATGAATGTAGTCCATTTTTGCGAGAATGACGACCTAATGCTGACTTAAAATAATGTCCCCAAGGGCAATTGACTACTCTAAAGATAGGTCGTCTCAGCGTTTGATCGCAGGATAGGAAAAAAATATCAAATAAGGTGTAGAATTGTAACATGGACATTTTGTTCTCTACTAGAGACATCCAGTTAAATCATCTGCCCATAACAAGTAAATGATATGTAATAATTGAGCCGCCAAGTGTCTTCAAAACTGGAACCAATGGAAATGGAGGTTGTTTTGGATGAGGTTCATAAGAAACATTTCTTAAGCCTGTGATCATTTTGATCGTCTCTCTGTGAACATTCTTGCTAGCAAGTATATCTCTTTCCAAACCTGTATGCACCACCCGATTGAGATACTGAGGCAACGGTTGTGCGTAGATACCGTAACATGTTTATAAGCTTGATTATGTATATACCAGAGTCTTTTTTATTACACTGTGGTCACTCCAACCTTTCGTAGTCACTTCGCAGTGCGAGCAGGAGCTAACTTGAACGACAGTGAGTTACCCACGTTCTTTTTCAGGCCAAATTCCTTTATGTCGGGTATGTTTTATGCCTTCTGCGTTGCGGGAACAGTTCCAAATTCCCCATCTTTTGGATTTTCATCGAGTGACATGTGTACACAGTTGCCGATGTTTACGAGATTCCAGTCATACCATCAGCACATGATAGCATCAAGGTCAATTTATGGCGCATCGGTATCACTAACGTTGTAGATTTTTAGATCGACAGCATACAGGGAACATTAGTTTGTGTTATGGTCCGCGTGGTCAACAAACCTAGAAATGGTTAGCGCACTAACATGAGATATACTAATCTTGAACACACGGTAAGGTGCGTAACGATACTGAAAGCCCAAAAAGAACATGAAAAACCTTGACCCTCAACCAAGATTGCATTTACTGCCTGGCTGAAGATAACAGACTAGGGTGTGCATTTACTGTAACATACAAGCCGGCCGTCTTCACTCTGATTGTCCGTAACACTTGCGGACCAACTCTGGGGCAACGTGGAGACACCGAGAGACAGCGTTCTTCCGAATTAGGTGTTCCAGCAAGGTCCTGTAAAAGGAAATGGCACAGACAAGCATGAGCCGAAGGTCCAATAAGCCATGCATACGACTTACATAAACGAAAACGAAAACGACGTCAACAACACAGCAGCACGCCCTGTTACGCAATTCAGATTCAACCCCTGCGCGCTTGCTGGTTTCGACCGCACGTTACAGTACATAGAATTTAATTGGCTTTGAAGGGTCTCGCATTAATTGATGCAGTAAACGAGGAACGGACCAATCGAAAGACAGGGAAGAAACGCGCCAAAATCGAGGCTCAGCATGCTATGGCGCGAAAAGATGAAGTTCAAAATCATGATTTCCTTCGAATAAGTCTCGAAACATGAGGGAGGGAAATTAACTTTTCTCAACACCCTTCATTTGTGATGGCATTCATCCGTAGCACTCGACCTGAGGGTTCGGTTGCACAGGACAAAGTGGATATTTGGTATGGCCGGTCAGGCGTCCAGACAGAAGTTCGATGGTGATCTGGGTGTCGGACAACGGAACTGGAAATCTTCAAGTGGTTTAGCGGCCGTGTCCAACATGATATCCAGCGGAGGCAATTATCGGCGCTCCGTTGTATCTGCGTTCTGATACCGCGGACGACCACGTCATGTAACACCTTCCCATGACGAGCACTCACGGTTACATTCGTCCGGTTGTTGTGACCAGTTCGATAGATGCTAATGTAAACGGCTGTTCCAGTGACGGGACCCTTGTGGAAATCCGGTTGGCTTGGCTGCTGTCGGACTGAGGGTGTGAAAAACAGTGCGAAGCTTATGGTTCACAGGAGCTTCGACTAGAGTTTGACCGTCGAGAAATACAGGGCCATGGGCTGTGCGATAAACGAATGAAAAACCTCACGGGACTTTGTATGAGGCCCTCTCCCAGCAAGATTTGATCAGCGCCCCACTCAGCGAAGCTTTTAGCTTGATCGTTGAACGCTAGAGGCCGGATGTGCTAGGTGAGGGCGTGGCAGCAAAAATCCTCAGGGTGTGCTGACTTAAATTCGGTCCCGTTGTCTGATAGGAGGATGTCGGGAAATCCATGTTGGCTAAAGAGCAGCGATCGAAGGGACAGATGTCATCAACGAAAGTGCGACTATCTCTAGCCACTTGGTAGATGCATCGAACAAAGCAAGATAAGGCACCCCATCGATCGGACCAGCGAACTGCAGATGAATACGCAGCCATGGACCCTTGGATGGCTGCTATGGTACGGGATCCTGCCTGGAGGATAGTTTGGAAGCCTGCTGACATTTCGAGCATTGCTTCACCAAATCCTCAATTTGACCGTCTATTCTTGTCTAATATGCGCATCCGCATGCAATCGTTTTCATCTTACTTGTGCCAGAATGACCAGAACGTAACTGTCATAGGACAGCGGACAGGAGAGAGGTCGGGACGATGATGCGATTGATAAGCGTCATGCAAGAGCCAACCACTGTCACAGATTCACATCGACGATAAGGCTGAGTTGGTCCACCCACTGAAGGAACCGTGTGTTACTACTTCCGAATGAAACAGATTGCCTGGTTGGATTCGGACTCAGTGCGATGGCGCGTCGAAAGTCGACAACTGTTACCGGAATTCCGTTGATGTCGTCTAAAAGCTGGTGGTGCCTGTCGTCCTCAGCGGCTAGACTAGCAATGACGGTATCTTCTTGGGCTACGTTGTGATTGCAAATGAGACGCCATCATGAGACTATCAGGTTGACCGAAATCGTCTATACGGCGTTGCTCGATGACGAAGTCCTGACCCGAAAAGACTGTCGCCCATTAATGCGGTCTATTGACGGTATACATGAGAATGCCCTTTTTTGGTCCAAAGATAGGCAGTAGCGGCTTATGATCGGTTAGCCTGGAATATGTGGGAGTTCCCCACCGCGGAACTTCTACCCAGGGGTCTTGCAACTTGTCCTCAGTTCTTTTCCGCTGAGTTGGGCGTACACAGGGCGTTAACAATGGCCTTCTCAGGACCATCTGAAAGGATGTGCGAAAGTCCGAAAAGTCGGCGGTGACCACAGTGCGTCAGTTGTACGTCGGACCTGAACATCATCTTCAACCTGGCAAATTAGCCGTCGTAACTCAGAGGCTAAGGCTACGGAGAGTCCTAGGCAGATGATTTAACGGGGCCCGAACGTCTAGTTGCGATAGTGGAAATGCGTTGTAATGGTTGATGAGGCCAAGGAAGGACCGACGCACGGAAACGCTGTTGGGTGCAGGCCTGTGTTAAGGCGCGCCAATGTTCTTGAGATCTGGATGACTGTTCCTGGCATCAAAAGTGAAACACAGGCAGTTGATAGACCGTGTGAAAACTGGACATTTCTCCGTCTGCAGCCGAAGTGAGTACTCTTAGACGCATTGTAGAATCGCGGTAATTCAGTCCTGGACTTCACCGGTTGTTTGATTCATTATAATAGTGTCGTCGAGGTACGCGGCTATACCAAGTAGACAAGTCATCAACGCGCTGATTACTTACTAGAAAATGGATGGTGCTGTTTTAGTGCTAGCCGGAAATCTAGTGTGCTAGCGAAGGTCTCGGTGGTTGTTACTCATGAGCGGTTCTTGAGATTCCGGTGCTACTCTGGTTTAGAAATGTTTCCCCACGTCTAGTTTGACGATGCAAGTGTCGCCGCCGAGCAAGTTGTATGTCCTCAGTCACTGGAATCGAGTAACATTTTGCTTCCAGAGCAGTATTGGGGCCCGCTAAGAAGTCAGTGTCAATCCGGTTGGACTCGTTGGACTTATCACCACAGCGATAGGAGTAGCCCGCGCGAAATGGGAGAACGAAACAGTGACACCAAGTTGTTCCAGACATCTGAGCTTCTGGTCTAAGAGCGGCAGAGCTGCGTGGGAACCGATCGTATGAACGGAAGACCAGATGACTACCAGGGCAAAGTCACACAATGGCGGGATCACAGGAGCAAAAAACAAGGCTGCCCTGAAACATGGGGTCAAAGTGGTGAATGGTATGTTCGGACAACTTTGGGAATGCGGCAGGAAACCGCATCTGATAGCAGATGACCCGGATTGACAACTCAAAGAAGCCAAGTCATTCTAACCAGTCAAGTCCGAGAAGATCTTGACCGGAGTTGGGAAAGTGCACTTCCCTTCGCTAATGATGTTGCGGAATGCTACCAATGTATACACTCGTCCACTTAATTGCGCTGAACCACCTCATGCACCTGTCGTCACCTGGGGTGATAGGTGATTAAAGGGGTTGTCCATGGATTGTCAGAGCTTGTCGGAGATAATCGTGATGCTGGAGGCAGTATCCAACTGAAGGCGGCCCAAACGACCATTCATGTGGGTGGATATGGACTTCCGACGATCGACGGCACTGACTTGGAATGTATCCAGCAGACCGTTAGATATGCCAATCGAACGGAACTCAGCCGACTTCTTGAACCTAAAGACTAGTGTAGGTTTGACTTCATCCGTTGCCCGTAGCTTGCAGAAGTCGTCCTTTTATCTGTTCGTATGGCACCGTTGAGGACAATGCTGCAAACAGCAGCAGAATTTACGGAAATGTCACACATCACAGTATAGACATGCATCTTGACATCAGCGGGACTGGGTTGGACAGACTGCGTAGGAAATCGCACCTGGAAGCGGGAAACAGTGTAGATTGAGCAGGGCGGCCCTTCCGGATACTGAATCTTGGTTGAATGGTTCTTGAAGTTGACTAGCTTCCGCACTCGTTCACAGTCTGTAACTGCCTCATGTTTGGTTCCTGGTAGATTTTAACCGGGAGCCTGGCGCGAGGGTCAGTATAAAGTGGTAATTGGAGACCAGGCCTCGGAACTGGTTCTCTGCGGGAGAACCAAGCTTGAACTGTCCCCGCTGTCAGTTGACAAGACCAGCATATGTGGCAAAGTTGTCCACATTTCGTTTGACCAGTTGGAGACACTGGAACCATCACTTAAACAATGACGAAGTGTCCCCGAATATCTCAGTCAACTTCCGGACCGTATCCGGTAAATTCAGGATGGTTGGGTGAGCGTGCGGGATGTAATTGGTGTAGTGGATGTGTTCCGCCGGGCGCAGTTTGTGGACGAGCAAACGAACGTTCGTCTCGTCATCGCGGGATGCCAATTCAACGATAAACGTGTCTTCGTATCGCCTGTGCCAGGCTTCGAAGGAGACACCAGCTTGGTGTTCATACCGGAAGTTGAAGATATTCCTAGTCAACTGATCCGCTAACGCTGGATTGGTAGATGTGGACGACATAGGTGGAGCAACGTGTACCAAAAATTCTACAAGAACGAGTGCTGTTTCTTGAGGCACTCTTATATTACATATATATTAAACAAGGCAGGAAGATGTCATAACCTTTTTTGGTCTTACGGGTTCTGTTTTCAAAAAGAGCTGTTATGGGACTTAGAAGTTCGTCGTGAATATCGTAGGCTCCTGTTTCATATGTTAAAGGACCTTGTAGACCCCGGTCAAGATAATCAAAGAAAATCGTATTTGAGATGAGGTCATCGTCGATCGCCCAGGTAAAGTTGCTATAGAAAATGTGCACGTTTGTGGTGTATAATCGATTTGGAGGCAATGCTGAACGGAAGAGAAACTTGGAACGCTTTATCAATCGCCCCATTATTTTACAAAGAATGATGATGGGACCTGTCGACCAAGTGTCATTATGGGTGTCTGTTACTTGCCTTGAAATTGGGCGTGACAGTGCCTTCGTACTATACCCAGAGCAAAATGCCTGTTTGACGGGATTACATGTAAAAAAGAGTTCAGCCGACCCTCAACAGCCTCCTTAAAAATTCGAGGATGGCTCCTAACCAGACCCGTCGAACTGTATCGATCGATAGCAGTCAGGAAATTCTGGACATTTCCTACAGGGAACTCGTCAGGCGTGAGTGATATTTGGAAGACTGTTGTACACTGTGTGCTCGGTAGTGTCACATTGTGCGTTATTGACTTGATGTCTGAATAACCTAGATATGAGCTTGTGAATTAAATTAAGTTCCCCCGCAGGGGTAGCGTGGGAAGCTTGCTGATGATTCTCATGTGGATGTTCTAGCGAGGAACATTCAGGCTATTCATGTTTTTGTTGTTTCCACAAGTTTCACTCGGGTTGATGATTCGAACTGATTAAAAACACATTTAGCCATGCTTCAGGAGATTGATGGGGAATCCTGTCGGCTGAGAATGAGTTATTTCTAAGGCATATTATGCGCGGGTATTTCGTGCATAACTTACCCGTTATTACAGTAAAATTAACGCAATCAGTACATAGTAAATACTCGTGGCAACAGTAGTGAAGAGGATATTGGTTGTTGGCTTTTAGTTGCAGTCGAGAACTTCCATTGGTTTGTGTTACGCTGTCTGAATACCTGCTTTCTAGTCTTAATAATTCCGACCTGACACGTAAACATCGCATTGCTCACCTTTGATATCATACCTGATCGTTGTGCTGTTCACGAAAACGCAAATTGCCTACTTCCGACGCTTACTTAGATAATCGGACTGGGTCGACAAGGAATCAGTCAAACCAAAGAACCCACTGGAACGAACTGAACCTATTGAACTACAAGGAATACGAAAACAGAGTTGATCTGGCGGCCATCGGAATGGTTTATGTGAGTGCGCACGCGTTAACCTGCGTCATGCAGTGCAGGGGCAGTACTGATTCCACTCGTCTAGTGTTCCTGGTTGTAATTAGAAGTCTAGCTAGGCTGATTATTTGACTAGCTGTATGTCGGAATTGTCTATGGGATGAACCTTTTAGTCTACCACAACTCAGTTCACATCTGTCCACTACGTGATAGGCAGTCGTTCGTGTTACCATTTCAGCAAGGAAGTGGCTAAGCGTCAGGGAGAACCTGTCAGAAACGCTTGTAGCGCATACGGTTTTCTTGTATCTTCTAATTCCACCAGAGGTGTTTAATGTTTCCCATTGTTTATAAGTGTTATGGCCTGTTCATTAATTTTTTGCTCCATTTATAAGCTGCAGGTATATCGTGAACATGTGTAACTTTCATTGGAATCATTTCCCACAGTTTTACGGGAAAACCCCTTGGGCTAACAACAGTTTATTTTTACCTGGATTTTGGATGCTCGTTAAGGAGTTTCACCTTTTCATTCGAAGCACAACCTCCTCCTATTCACCAATGTTCGGTTCACGGTTAGTAAAACATTATCGGGGATTTCAACACAGATGTTGGCCATATTTTATTTGAGATCCATAACATTCACCGGCTATGGAAATTCAATACCCCCATTTGGTTGAGTTGCCTCCACATGTAGATATCCAAGGGGTTGAGGTCCACAGTCTTAGAGATCATTCTGCGCTATAATTTTGTCCGTTCCATTCTGAAGGACAACGTTTCATTCGTTTAGGAAAAGATAACTCTCACACTATCTAACCATGCTTTATTATGTTGGTATTAAACATGTATCAAAACTATTGAAAGTAGCCTTTTAATATAACCAGTTGAGGAGGTTACCAGCAAATCTGGATGCCAGCTGCCACCTAGGCCACTTTCTAAACAATATCCTTCTTTTGTGAGATGCAAGCCTGATGTTGACTTTGAGGGAGAATTGACGATGCTGCTGCATTTGTGCGACCGCCTGGTGGCCGCAACATTCCCCATCATCCATGTGCCTCTGGCGTTTGCTTGAGATCTGATGATGATCAATAAACAGCATGACCCATAGCAGCAGCATCTAGAAAACTTGACGAGTATGTGCTATCCACGTGTTCGTTTATGCTCACGGTGTTTTTAGACTACACGGTAGATCACAAGTGGAATCGCTTGTACCATGTAAGTCCATTGTTATGGTAGAGTGTAACAAAGAAAAGGAGCGCGAATTACGATCCCGAAGGTAACACATGGTACTAATAAATGCCGGCAAAAAAATTATAGGTTACTTCACTTGATTATTTTCTTACATTATTGATGAGTAGTCGGGGATTTGGTTAATTTCAAGTTAAGCAGCACTCACAATTGATCACAGCTGTCGCATTCCCATAGACTTTCCAGTCGGTCCCTTCAGAAAAGGAGCATTAGACTCGAATTTCATTCTCATTAGAGGTTGTCATTAGCGCATATCCTTGCCACGGCCAGGACTAGAATTCCGGCCTGCAACATCTTGGTGCAGGTCTAATTGAACTGCTTTAGCTTCGAAGCTTTTCTGAGCACTTTCCACACAACTGGACTGGACGTTTCATACACAAGCTAGTTTACTAGCTCTACATACCGGAAAACAGTTACTGCTAACTTCCGTCAGACCGTTATTTCTGGAAATATGTCCCGATTAAGACTCTCGAATAATGACTATTGGATCATAGACGCTGGTCACAGGTTCACCCCACGATTGTGGACAACCGTGATCAGATTAACAGCGTTTGATTATACTTTATAGCATACTGACTGATAACATTCCAGTCATACGGTTGTTTAACGCAGCGCTCTTCATAGTCTCCGGTAATATTCAAATAAGGACTGATTGTGTACTGAACAGATATCAATACGTTCACTCTTTTGACCGATTGTGGCGAAAATGAATTTTTGTCCGTTTCACAGGTTCATTCGTCCGTCATAACAACATACTATTATTCAGACGATCAGGCAAGCTTGAGTGTTACGTAAACCCGAGATCACTTCTCGGTCGGAGCAATTGCTGCTCACGTGATGCATGTTAGGGAGCTGTGTGTGCATTCTTGAGTCGTCTCGGAGAGTCCTCCGATCAACTCTTCTCGTGTTCACAACCGCAAGGTCTGTCTGCATCACATGTTCAGAGTAGTAATGATGCCACGAGTTCTTTTGCCCTCGTTTTTCCATTTGTTCACTTTGTTTTCTCGATAAAACGTCGGAATCAGGCTTTTCGGATAGTTTTTACATCAGACGATGTGCTTATTTCATAGGTTAAATTAAACGGTTAGATACGAAAGAGATATTCCCGCTCTAAACATCATGGGCTTCGATTTTTTCCTCTGAACTCGAATTGTCTTCTCCGCACACGAGAAAGGGTTGTGAACGATGTCCTGCTTAATTACATCTGTTGCACTGTGAAACATGGAGTATCGGCCAAATATCTCTCTCCGTCGGACCTTACCTGTTTTCATGATCTTTGATTTGTATTGTAGTGATTCTCATGGTTTTTGCGAAATCAATAGGGTTTTTGAACGTCTGTAAGGCCGTATTGTATGCATTCTGAGTTCGATCGCTATCTTGTGTTATTTTCATCGCCACCAGTATAGATGGTGCTGCTGTGCAGTTATTAGGTCTTAAGTGGGGTATATCCATACCAAGTGTCACACTACTGGCTTAGAAATGTTCTTGAATAGCGATCACGTACGTCATTTAGATACGATGAAGCTTCACCCAGTTTGGGGTGGCTTTATCAATTGCATCAAACTTTCGGACATCTGATAACCACATGCCTACATTACCGACAGGCATTTTAATTTTTGTAACTGAACGGCAAATTTCGTTTATTTATTGTAATGCATATTTCTTTTAGGATCGCCCCACCAGACCTCAACACCGTAGTCTTACTACAACCGCGACCATTCCCATCGAGCTGGTCATGTTGTCAATTGTATCAGTTACTTGTTGTTAGCTATACCTAAGAACTTATTTTCATGATTGGATCATCTCGTGGGCCGTAACTGGTTACGTTTAAGTTCCAAGCTGTGCACGTACCAATTAACAATAGGAAATTCAAACTAAGCAATAGCCTCCAGTTTTGAATGAACTGTTTCGTTGTTCTCATTATATTCTTATCGGCGTATTTCCCTGTGTTTTTCTTGCTTGCCGACAGTTCGATTTGGTTCGCTGTACCTGGTCAACCAACGCTATGGGACTGTTAATACGCCTTAATGTCTTCTACATTCTATTCTGTTTTTTTTTTTTTCAGACGGAGACATAGATCACAAGAACGCAGTCAAGCGAAAACTGTACTCAAAATTATCCTCACGTTTGCTGCTGCATCCTACTTCTTCTCTTTGATCTTGTTCATTCAGCTGTAAGTGCTTCGGTCTGCATTGTTTTCTTGTGTTTACATTAGACTACCTAAACAGTATCCGCGTGTACCAATTTATCCTTGTATGTCCGGGAGCTTTTCGTTTTGTAATAGCTGAGGAATAGTCGAGGACTTCGATGGTTATATGTTGAACGTCACACCTAATCACAGCCTTCGCATTCGGTTGGGAAAAGAATAGCCGGCTTCGGTTTTGCTCTCCAGTTAGAAGTTATCACTGTTACACATTCTTGTTTGTTTTGTGGGCATACGATCAGTGTGGTTGAATTTCAGTTTGCAACGGTGGCTCACGTTTTAATGAGTTTACGTAAGTTTGCTTTTTTGCCTTTTCCTCCTCAATATATTTCTGTGTCGATTTCGTGTCTCTCTATACGTTTTTTTTTGTTACTCGTTGTCTGTATAAGATGACCCAAGGGGTTTGTTTGGTAGTACCTTATATCTCTAAAATCGTTGGAACTGAACGGATCATATTGGCTTAGTTAAGCAGATGACGGAAGCAGTTACACTCATCGTTCTTTCTGTAGTCAGAAGACACTCCTTTTGATTCTTATTATTATTTGCCGGGTTCTCCTTCCCCCTTTACGTCAGTTTCGAAATGAAACATGCTATGTTTATGTCAATCGTTGCTCTGTGTGCACAACATTTCCTCTCAGGATGAGGTTATCTCCACATACGAACTTTAGGACATTTCTAAGTAAGCATCCACTTTGATAGAGGACTACTGCGTATTCGGTGACTGTCAGATTTCTAACCCGTTTTCTGTTGTACCGGCGTACGGTCCGCTTTTTCTCGCATTTAGCAAATGTTTCGAATGGCTTATTCATGAACGTTCCCTTTTGAATCATTGTATGTTTCTAAATTCGAACACCATTCTTCATCATTCTGGCGTTGTCTGTTTCTAATTGGTTTAATTTTCATCATTTGGAGCTTTCTGATTAATTCGTTTGCGTTTGCTCAGTTAGTTATGTGCACAGTGTTTCTATGCTTCGTCGTTCTAGCTCAGAATGGATTTATTAATTGTGGCAGATAATGATAACCGCTCGTATGAGCTGATTACTGTCCTGGCTGTTATCGGTACAATTCACTTTAATTCATAACACTAAGGTTATCAACTGTTTTCTTTTTTTTAATCGTATTTTTTATTCAGATCCAGAGATAGACATGGTAACTTACCTCTACGTCCTCATCCTTTATGGAGGAGTATTGCGATTGAGTGAGTCTTCTCGGTTTCTACTGTATTCTTCATTCCACATTATAATCATCATCATCGTATCAGATGAAGGAAAGTTGTGCATATCTGAATATTGTGCATTCTGTTTTGCTTTGTAATACCAAGTGTATATTTCTATTAAAATGCCTGAGAGATATATTAGCGTTTGATACCAAACGAGCAATATATCTCGTATCTCCCCTTAGCAAGGTGTCTACTGATCATAGGTAACAAAATTACCATTGAACCAATTCAAGACAACATTTGTCCACTTGAAAGATTATTATTAAAGCTTACTTTCAGCACACAGCCCAAAGCTACCGTGAAATTACAAACAAGAGTGAATCTAATATGCTACTATACTATTTTGGTAATGAATAAAAATACTTACGGAGAGAAACCTCTGATTGCTTATAGTCTCTGGACAAGTACAAATACATATAAATAACACGAATCCAGGATCACAATTAAGCATGGTTGGAGAGTGTGCGAATGTCGACAAGACGGATGTGTATATTCAGGGATAATGAATACTTTAATATATGGGCTATTAGTATTTTTGTTCACTCGATTTATTCTACCGCTTTTCGCGGTAACAAGAATGATTAGGACATGGGCAACCAGACCGGAAAAAAGAAGTGGGGGTGGGTTCGCAATGGTTGAGCTAAAGGAACATGGATAACTGGAAGAACGGTGAATGGAATGATCGAAACGGAGGTGGTGAAACAAGCCCAAACTGAATGAGGTCAAAGTAGTGTACTTTTGAAATCCGCAAAGAAAACGTGCAATTATCGTTCTTATTATTATTATTATCCACAAGTTTGGCGGCAGACTGATCACCAACTCAAAACCACAAAACAAACAAGCTAACATATCGCAACATTCTTTATGCAGTGTTTCAAGTTTCTTCATACTCATACTCCAATTCACGGGCTGCCACTGTGCTACTTTTGTAACCACAACCATACAGCACAAATAAGGCACATTATGTTGTACACTGAAATACCATGTGTAATACAAGCCTGAGCCACCGCAACCGATAAACTGAGGCAACTTCATTTAACGTAAGTCCGTCTGTTCCAAACACATCTCCGAAACTCATCGTTGCCCATATGGTACTACCACAACACGCGGGCAAGGCGAAACAAGTCAATGCTCCCCAAACAACACTTACCAATAGGGCTGGAGGTGTGAGTATTCCAACACTCGACGCTGAGGAGGTACGTCCACAAACCCTCACAGATCGGATGACGGACAATAGGGGCAATCGGATGAGTCATCGCTCGGCTGGGTCGGACCAACGGGCGAGATATGGCAGGCAAAATAGGATGGACGACCAAGTCGAAGGCGCGATTATTCCAACACTCAGGAATATCTGGACATGGTCGTGGAAGACGGTCAAAGCCCACAGTGAATAGATGGGAGACAGCGCGAGCGACCGGACGAGCCAACTCTCAACGAACTCGGACCAACGGACGAATAATGGTAGGCGGGAACGAAGGGGTGTTATGGACTGGAATGCTGACTCATAAACGCGAGCGCGTGCGTGGCATGGTAACTAGCGAGTTGGACAATGAAGATTGTGCTTTATTGGACGCCTTTTCGCTACATTACTACTGCAGTAAAACTGTTGACACAATGATCACGTGGTAATCTAGAGAACATATAAAGTTAAACCAGATTGACCTATAATTGTACAGCATAAGCTTTTTTAAAAGTAAGCACATTCGATACAGTTGAACACGTACGATAAGTATTGGGCTAAAGTTAAACTGTGTCTGTGAGACGCAGAGCATTCACTCCATCAGAAACTCTTGCACCTGAGAATATCAGGCACGGCTATGGGATAAGATTATATCCACTTGTTTCGTTGAGATAGACCTGGGAACAGTTCCTTGGTTAAACAAAAGATGAAATGTACTTGGTGAAAATATTTATGATGACGATTGGTCTTCCAGAAAGCATATAAAGCATCCTGACTTTTGGAAATACTGAAAATAAGGGAATGAGAAAAAGTTCTGTTGGCCATTACCACACGCTCATATTTGTGAAATGAAAGTTGATGTGTTCAGTCCTTCCTCCAACAAGAAACACCTTCAAGAGCGATCAGAGCGGTTTTGTCTTAGGAGGGTATTTCAATTTCTTGGAATCCGATCGATGTATGTGTCCTAGAATGAGTTAATCAAGTTTTCTTTATCATAACCGTCAAAATGAACATGTGTCCAAAACTAACACTGAAGTTCCGACAAGGCTCTTTAGTGTCCCAGGGTAGTATATATCTTTTAAAAAAAAGTTTTGTGCTGATTGTTTTGACGATTATACTGGCACCATACATTGATAAAAGATTGTATTTTTCTGTAAACAAAGCTATGTCATCTATAAGCCAATTTAGGTAAAAGATAGACAGTGTCTTGCGATGTTTACCACTGCGCAAATTGTTCGGTTACTACCATGTTATCCAGACTAAGACAGTACAAACAGCGATGATTTGAACTCAGGAACTCTAGACTAACAGAGCAACACTGATCATTTTGTTCAGGATCACGGCTAAATAAGATGGGCAATCTAAGGAAGATCACTGTATTTTTGTTGTTGTTTTAATAAATTTTGAAAATCTGACCTGGCATGGTGTTTTTTCTGTTTTTAAGCGTTCCTATTGAAATTGTGTCACTTAGGTCATTAAACTCAGATTGAACAACAAAATCTCTGATATCCATTGCGCACATCTTTGCAGTGGGTGATTCCTGAAGAACATCGTCCACTCCTTGCTGTTCGGTGATCGGAAATGTCGCGGAATACCCTTTAAAATCATAGTCGACTTATCAGAACGATGCACCAGGATTGTTAATTGACAAGAACTAAGTACTCCACTGATCCGTCTTGAGGTCTGTGACTAAGCAACTTGTCTTTGGTTTGACAAAATTGCTGTAATATTCCTCTGTGGAAGAGACTGAGCACATTTCAAGCCTCAAATATTTCTTTGTGCTGCTCGAAGTTTGGTAATGTAATGTGACTCGAAAAATACGGTTGTTGATTCTGGCCAGAATCAATAGAACTTATGTTCGGATTAGCACAAGTGAAATTGAGGGTGCAATGGCAAAACGTCCGCCAGGAGGCACCAACTACCGAACCGTCACATCCGTTCCCGCGACGTCATCATCCCATTAAGCGACCACGGCCGACGGTCTGTACAACGTCAATCCCAACTGTTCTTATACCTATATCTCATTGGTTTAACTGTCGTACTGTAGATCCTTCACATGTATCCCCATTTGTTGATTGTATTAGGTACTGACCAAACATTTCTCACTTTGTAATATGTGACATACTCTGAATTGATACTTCAAACTTTCGTTCGAACTCTCCCTCTTCGTTCATTTTCTACCGCTTCACTTAATTGTTTACGCTACCGCATTATTGACTGATACTAGTTGACGGTTAAATTCTGTGCACACACAGTTCACTTGGTTGTAAGTTGTATAATTTGCCAATAATTATTTATTTATGTACTGAACCAGTTTTTATCCGAGTAAACCTTCAATATTCTGTCTTGTTCTGCCGGAATCAAGAGGTTTACAGGTTCCCCGATAGACTTTGTATAGGCGTGAATCGTGACTGATTCTAAAACCCTATTCCAATGAACAACTGCATTTAACCACACAATAGATTTCCGTAAATTTGCAATAACTTGTAACGAGTGTATCTTTCATGGATGTTTGGAAAAGTTGCCATAATCCAGATGAAAAACTATTTACCACTGGCATTTATTCTGTAGTAATCTAAGTCTGTGTGAACTAGGTAATCAAGGGCATCATGGGTATGGCGACTGTGTGATTCGGCGGAAATTTGGGAGCATTTTTCCTTCTTGCTCTTCTCTAGCATCCAAAGCCTTGTTCATTAACAGTGCGCTTTTTTCCCAAACGAATTAAGTTACCACGTAACAGTTTCTTTTAGTCGAAAATTTAATTTTCAGATAGATTGCCTGATGATGATCAGGTTACCTGACGCGCTACCGGCGCCGGTCATATCGTTAAGACTGGGTCACAAGCTTAGGTTTCATGGAACGTAATAAGTTGCCGGAGACAAAACTTTGAAATACGGTGCACATTGATAAGAATGATGAAAAATGAGAGAAAACAGCAGAAACAGAATAAATTAATTAAAAAATAAACTATGTAAGTGTAATTACTCCATGATTACTAACCCCTAACACCACGGTCGTCCTTCGGGTGTTCTGTTCACGAGGAGCAGGTTTATGGCGGTGTATCACAACTGTGTCAGCAACGGATGCCTATTCATTTGAAGATACAGTGCATGAAAAGTATTCCGCATTTGATTAGTATGTCCGTTTACTTCGGGTGTCGCACTGCAGAAGTCTCAGCATTGTCTGTTTTGTTAATCACTATCCACCTTACATTACGCTACGAGATACGTATCTCGTTGTTTGACCGATATACCTGAGTTCCCAATTACAAGTGCAAGTCACGAACGAGTGGCAAGGCTTACAATGATTTTTAACAGTTGAATGTAAATAGGTTTCTTCGACCGGTCTTTAATTGTCATTATGTGCTTAAGCTGGCTAGGCTTGATGCCAACTAGTTCGTCATATCACACACTCTCTCTAGGCTGCTCAACTGATTGGCTCAGGTTGCACGATTGGAAACTCAAGAAGATTGCTAGCACATTGGTCGATCCGGAGCACGTTCATCTTCTGGATCGGAGTCTCTTTTGTTTATATTAGGTGCGGTTGAAAGTTTCAGGTACCTTATTCACAGCTTATTTGTAAAGTGTAGTCTCAGTGCACATTGTTCGAAATTACATATTACGATGTTGTTGCTTACGTTTCATCTAGGTTTATATTGTTTTATTGTGTGGCTGTTGAGCATCAGTGTCGCTGTCTATGTTGATATTTGCTAGGTTTGTGAGCTGAACCTGTTTTTACGTATGCATTCCATTGTATTGTCGTACAATTACAGTTTCTTTATTTTGAATCATCGTATAGTGGGCTATTGATTACACTCGAGTCACCCTAAAAATTGTCATCATATCGCATCTGTCCGCAATGACGAGAAGGTTAGCTCTTACGGTTTATTTGCTGGGGCCATGTTTGATGATCAACTCTTACACCCTTCGCTGCCGCCGGATTAAGAACGTTGTTTTCTTGCGTATAATAGAGCGACAATTTGATGCTCTGTTTATGGCTTCGACTCTGTTGAATTGCGGGTTGTATTTGAGGTGGACGACGAGGATGCAAGTTAGTCAGTTTAATTATTGGTTTGGATTCCATATTGCTAAGGAAGTTTGCAGCGACTAGTTCCGACGAATAACATAGGTGAATGCAACGTCCTTGCTTCGAATCGCCACATTTTTACAGGTGTGTTTCGGCCTAGTAGCCACTCATTCAGATTGACAAAGTCAACTTTCGACTTGCTTTTCTTCTCGTTCTTCACTACTCGCGTGAACGTTGACGACTCCTGGCTGTTCAGTCAATCACTCGTTCCTACACGGAACTTTCATTCTTCGCGCCAAATTCAGCACAGTTCCATTAGGCTCCGTGTATCAAACAACAAAAGCGAAATAACTGACGCTCGATTGAGCTGGGGAAATCGGATTGATTAGTCACGATTAAGCCATAGAAATTTGAATAGATCTGTACATGCCTAAATAATTTGAGATGGATGATGTGGTGTATCTCGTGTCAGGCAACCCAGCAAAAGCTGTCCGAATTAGAACACTTTGTATTGCCGAGGCTATTGGAATCAGGCTGCTTGACCCGGTATTATGTCATCAGAAACGGTTTGTTCGGGCGCTGCACCTACCATGAGCACAAATTCATCGGATCGGTGGCCAACCTGCGCGGTCAAACCGATAGATGGTGTGTTGATATGTCCATTCTTACAATTTATTTCAATATGATTCGGTCTGTATTTGTTTTTTCTGTCTGATCTACTGAGGCAATCATGATTGCCCCTCTTGATCACTCCCGCTTAATACGACTTACAGGAACTTCGTTA
The DNA here is from genome assembly GCA_014338405.1 of Paragonimus skrjabini miyazakii. Lineage (NCBI taxonomy): Eukaryota > Metazoa > Platyhelminthes > Trematoda > Plagiorchiida > Troglotrematidae > Paragonimus > Paragonimus skrjabini miyazakii. The sequence goes on along the minus strand of JTDE01003113.1, from coordinate 35,178 downwards.
AAATTTACTCCCAGCGTTGCCAGAAATTACTAGATGCTTAGAAATACTGTTCCCGGCCTGCAGGGCAGCTTCGTATGGAAGTTCAAGTTGTCCAACCACTCAACTGCTGGTTTTGATCCGCTTTGTCGCTTGACCTTAATCCTGCAGCGTATCTCTGAAATATGCTCTACCTAACGCTTCCCAAGTTTGCTTAACTGCAGGTGCTTTTCAACTCAATAGCAACACTTTGGAACGTGTGGTAGCGGATAGAACTTGTCTCCGAGCTTACGTACAAGTTGCAAAACAGAGTCGGTGCAGCAATCTATACCGAAACTGAAGAAATGCGTTATTAAGATAGGAAAACGAGAACACGTCTTCTCCAGGTAAATTTATTTTGATTGTGTAGTTCTGTTTTTGTACAGTTGTGTACGGTGCTCGAAATATGCAGCCTAGTTAGGCGATAGCCTTACTAGTCACGTAGGTTCATGTGAAAGTTTGAACGAATGAATCACCTGTACTCAGCTGAGCTAACCTATGTGATTGATGCCGAGAAGCTGATGCACATACGTGGAAGTGCAGCGGGAGTCGCTCTTGTTTGATTTCTACTACGTGAGCGATTTCGATTTCCTTCTTCGGTTTTTTTAATCCGACATTGTGTTATTCATGTTCCACATGGAAAGTTTATGGCCAAATATCATTCTGCCTGTTCGTGTTGGTGTTCGGCTGTGTCTCTGAATACTTACTACCCAGTGATGCTAGTGAGCACCATAGCACGAACCGAAAATGCTGCGGTCCCCAGCATCTGCACGATAGGAGACGTACTAGCAATGGAGAAAGTATAGTCGCTTTGAGTATAGTGCTTCTGCCCTGAAATTGACACTACTGAAACGGCCGCCTGTACAACTGATATAGTTTGTCATAAATTCTGTTTGATAGTAAACAACTAACTAGGTCAGTCGCCTTTTGTAGACATTACGTTTGTAATACATACTGCTCAGTGGAGCTTATGTGCTTCATGACACACCTTTCCTGTTTTATTGGCATTGCAAGCCAAATGTGATAGGACTGTTCGAAAAACGTTTAATTTCTGGCTTTTGCTTACAACTTCTGATGAAAACAAATTGGCTTCGTCATCTTCCAACGGTTAATATATGTACATTCGAGTTGCTGTTCAATTTCACAAACATTTGCCTTCCTAACTGATTTCCACATTCCCATATGTTGACGGAACCATGTCAAACTGGTCCACGTGACTGTAATCTCCAGTATGTGCTATGCATGGTATTTCTCTTACAGATTCTTTTGAGATTTCAGTCACGTGCTTGTAGCATGCTATCTATAACTTAGAAGAACTCTATACAGCTGGTGAAACAACCGCGAATTGCCGAATCGATGTAACCTTTTGAAATGTTTGTGCTTATTCGCATATTCCGAGGTTTAAAGGTGAATAAGTGATCACAGAGAAGAGACTTCTCTGTGGTCACTTACTCATATATTGTATTTACATAACTGTAACTGGTTGTCCATATTCTGTGGATACCAATCCACCACTTTCCATTCTGTTGGCATTAACGAGCTCCTGGGCTTATCATGCAGACTGACTAGCTCAGAGCTTGACAAAGAGAAATTACGGTAGTCACAAGTAAGCTAAGAACTATTGGGTATGCTTGTTTTTTTTGGATGAGGATTCTCGATTAAAGGTGTTGCGGAAGGATACGTATAGACTGGGTTCCCTTTTTTTGTCAGTATATCTGTGCAGGTGAGATAGTTCATGAAACAACACAATAAATGCCGTAAAACGGCTATCTCGTAGGTGCTAACTTTTCCTTGCATGGTACTGATATTTTGCTAGTTACACACAGAATGATTTTTGCGTAATGGGCTACTGGTGACATGCGAAAGTAATGTGAAACTAGCAAGCTGATTGATGGTCGATACTCATGCTGTTCGCAGGAATTTGCAAACAAATATGAGACACTACTCAATCGTATAATAACCAAAACATGGAGTACACGCAGGCGGGTGTGATCGTGCATGGCGATATGTTTGTGTACACTGTGACTTCTGTAACAAACGAATGCTGCTACCGTGACTTTTTGTGCACGTCACCTCTCTTACTACAAGTGATCTGTTTCATGCTGTTTGTTCATTCGTTTTGTGTGATCAATGTTCTACACCATCATCAATTTTCAACACCTAAACTATGGTCTGAAATACCATATTTGTTATTGACGATGAACAAGAGATACAGCGAAGTAGATATAATTATCGTCTGTGAGAACCGGTTGACCTTTTATTGGGGAGCAAATGCTTCCGCATATTTTCTTGAGAGAGACTCAATTTTGTTTGCCTCGCATTTTTGTTGTTTTTAGCCGCGGACATTCCCTCATTACCTATATGTGTATGCCAGATGTTGGCTGTTCTATGCAACCGTTCGGCTTCATTTTTCTCGTTAGCGAATGTATTTTGATTTGAGTGTTTATTTTTTAATATAATTACTTATGTACCATCTGTTGTTCTCTTATTTCCATTAAGTTTTCTTTGTTTTCATGCTAAGCCCTTAAGTATACCTGCTGTCAAAATTGCTTTTATTGTAGTTTATTCATTCTCTTAGTTTGGTTCTTCTAAATGACCGTTCAGTGAACGTCTTATATCACGTTATCGTGCCTTATATCGCATCCTGATAAACACATCCTCCCAATCATCCTTATGCCCTCAAGTAACTGACAGCCGGTTTTATTTGTATAGGTTACTTCTGCTGTGAGACTCTTCACTGTGCCCTATCTTGGGTTATCTGATTATCCGATCGAGTCTCCATTTATCGTGCATAGTAAATTTTCAATAATGATACACACAGCTCTCTATGCTTAAGAACGTCCAGTCACAGAGGCATTTGCATCGGTAAAGTAGGCATAACGTTTGGGATAATGGTCTAACCAGGTAAACAGGGTGACAGAGGTACATTAGCCCACATGCCGATGAGTAACACTCAACAGGCACGAAACGCCGCATTTTTTGTCGTCATGATTTTATTGATCACAGAGAAGAAAGCCTGTACTATTTCGTCATTCAGTAACTTGTGGAATGTTCACGTTCAAAAGGTGGATGTTATGTGACCCTTGAAATTATAATTGGCCTTTATGGAGTCATTTAGGCTATCATACCTTAGTATGTGTTCCATTTCAGACGTCTATAGATAGGAAAATATTTTTTAAAGATAAGCTTCGTTGAGTAGACTTGATTGGGTAGGCTTTATACCCTCTTCACTAACTGACGTTGAATGGACTGGGGTCTTTGGAGGCACTCAGTTAGGTTTCGTGTTAAGCAAAATGCAGAACTTTGAGCCATAATTATTGAAAGCTAGGAAAGAATGTATGTCCCCGATGGTTTTTGTGAACGGACCGAATGATTCCTTTGGGCCATTTACTCGTAGGTTAATCCGAGCTCGCGATCCTGACGCCTATGTTTTTCTCGGTGTCAGCTGCCAGGAAGTGCAAATTGTTGTTTTGATAGAAGGAATACAAACTGTGGCAGACAGATTGAAACTCGAACTTAGAACCATTTACATCGTATTAGTTTCATTACACCCCAGTGTACTATAAATCTGAGACTAAAGCGAATGCTGGTCCTCACAACTGGATGGGATTATCCGCCTCTCAAAGAGGTTAACGATCAACACTAAAGTGCAGCTGACGATTTTGCGAAAGTCATGGAATACGTCTGAACTCCTGCTACAGCATAGCTCTTCTATAGGTTCTTTTCACTCGCCCACACGCGGAGATGTTTGTCGCTACGATATTTACTTACCCGAACTTGAACATGACTGTGAATACCGCAGGTTCTCAGTTTGGCCAACAGTGTTACTTTATCTACCCTGTTTAAAACTTTGATAAGTGACCACCATATCCAATGATTCAATGTAATTGAATGTTTCTATCGCATCAATGTTAGCTGCCTTGGTAACACATTTTTAACTTTTCGTTATTGAACTGTACCTGTGATTCCATCCCGTTCATTATGTCAACTTGATGCAACTTTATCACCTTCAATTTCGTCTCTGTTGTTTTGAAGCTCTCCTCCGATTCGAACCAAAAAAGATTGACTATCATCAAGCGCATTCTACCGATTTGAGGAAACCAAATATGAGATCATTTCTCAAGTGGACAGCAAAAGCAGCAGTCTTTCCCGTTTTTGGAGTCTCGTGGATTTTCGATGATAGTCCTTCAGCAGCCTTGCTGGATCGTGTTGACTTTCCGCAAAGTTGCTCACTCTGCCCCCGATGCTAGCAACTTATCATCAGTATTCTTACCGATATCTGTTTAGACATTTTCTATTCTTTCAATTTGTTCATTTCGCCAATTTGAATTCGATTGATCTCACTCAGATTTTAAATTCTGATTGTCGTAGAATTTGGTATGTTTTACCCCTCTCCCCAAGCTGATATATTGGGTCCTCAGTCTCATTAAAGTGGTGCGTTTCCGGTGTCATTAACACGTAAGTATTAGCCACATTGATAATTATTCGACATCTCATCTGAACTCTAGGATGCTGAGCAGTGAATCTTGTTGAGATTCGTGTCTCAACTTGCTAAACATTACATTACATTACATAACATTTTGTTTTGGTACCACTTTTATCGAAAATGAACAGCACATGCTCATGTTGCAGCATGTAGCCAGCACGTTTTCATTTTACATAATTTGTATGTGCTTGTTTGTGACCCGTTTCAGTGCATTGGCTAGGCCAGATTCATAGTTGTTATTGCCGAGCTTACATTGGTGCACGAAACGTTTTGTGTGATCACTTTCTGGGAACATTTTGTTAGAAAATGGGAGAGCCTAGCTTTGTCAAGAATTCTTAGAGCACAAGTGTTTATATCAACTTTCCCTCCAAGGTGATATTTTGCTGTGTATTTTCTAGGAGGATTTGCGTCACATTAGAATACACATGCATATTCAGTTTACACGAATCACTGAGTTGTTTCAATCTTTCTTCCGTCGAAAAGCAATCACCTGTGTTCTGTACCAGTTATTGATCTGTCGGTTTGTGCACATCCATTGAACCTTTTTCATCCATGGAACAGAGAAATCACTTGGAACTAACGCCAAGCAACATACGTCAGAATGGCTGTGGGTACATTATCGTATCTGTTGAGAAGTGGAAATCATTGAGAACGATTTATCGCACCATTCATCCGAAAGCAGCGGGCTAGCATTGCATCAGTGTTTGCGCCCAAATCGTCAGCCCTCATTTATACGGTATCGTATAATCCTGAGCACATGCGCGTACGCTTATGCGCTGATCATAAGCTATTTTAGCGAACACTCGTTTTAGGCATCGTGCACGTCATTGCTATACTTGGCGCCCGCCTTCTTCGAATCAGGCATGGTCTCAGATAGACCACGTAGCCGTTAGTTACAGATGGCGTGGTTGCATTCAAGACCGTCGTTCTTATTGGAGCACGTACTTGAACTCAGATCATGCATTGGTATGTTGTCGTTTTGTTCTTACTTTTGTTGGTCAACTAGCCCGCCGACAGCAACGACTGGCTGCTGAGAAATTGGCCTTACCATCGGTGAAGCATAAGTATCAAACCAGCTCAGAAAGCTGCCTTAGTGGTACTCACTTCAAAGATCCTAATAGCTGCTGGACACAAATCTCATAGGCTATTCAGAAAGCAGGTTCTGTAGCATGCGGCATAGGGGTACACAAGTTTGACAAACATTGGATTTCAGAGGAATCTCTGGAGTTGTTAGAAGCCAGACGGAAGATCCCTTCCTGGTAGTTCACATAATAATTCTAGAAGAGATATTCGTAGGAAGCTGAAACGTAGTCTAAAGGCTGATCGTGAGGGCTTGGTTATTGGAAAAGGTTAAGGAAATGGAGATCGCTTTTGCCTCTGGGAACAGCGGCAAACTCTTTAAGCTGATTCGTGCCACTGGTCCCAGGCGACCCTCTGTCAGTGAAGCTATCAACGAGGCAGATGGCACACTAATCTATAATAAGTCCTGAAGGTTAGAACGTTGGGCGGAACACTTTGAGGGTCAATTTAGCTGGCCTCCTACTTCTACCGTGCTGCCTCCACAAACTTCTGATATAATGCCCTGGTCGGTAGATTTAGAACCACCCACTGAGACTGGGGTTCGCAATTGCATCTCAGCTCTCAATCGTAATAAGGCTGCCGGTCCAGATGATCTCGTTCCTGCACTTTTTAAAGAAGGTGGTGAGGTGTTAGTCGAGACCTTAACTCAGCTGTTTCAACTTGTGTGGTCGACGGAGACCATCCCTCCGTGCTGGGGTCACGCGATAATAGTGCCTATATTGAAAAAGGGTATCAGGCGCTCTTGTGAAAACCATAGGGAAGTTAGTTTGACCCCATTTATTTCTAGGGTTCTGGTCTCCATCGTACTTCGTCGACTCACTGCAGTTCGGGAGTTAAACATCAGAGAAGAACAGGCATGTTTTCGTCCTGGTCGGGGATGTATAGATCACATTTTTACCATTCGTCAAATTCTGGAGCAGCGTCATGTGTGTACCGCTGGCCAACAATCGCTGTATTCCTCGACTATAAAGGTGCCTTCGATGCGGTGGATCGATCTACACTTTTAGAGTCGCTTAAACGCAGGGGTATACCGACCAAATATGTGAACATACTGTCGGCGCTTTATTCCCATACTTCTGCTCAGGTGAAGGTTTATGAAGAACTGTCTGACAGTTTCAGCACCAGGAGCGGCGTTCGTCAAGGCTATCTCGTTTCATCATTTTTATTCAATTTCGTCATGGACGAAATAATGGAGGACTGTCTGCGGCACTCAAATGATGCTGATGTGGATCTCCTACCTGGTGGAAGGCTGACTGATCTTGATTATGCTGACGACCAGGTGTTGCTGTTTGACAACTCTCAAGTAACACAAGCAACGCTGAACGCCATTTGGCGTTCTGCTGGGTTCTTCGGAATGCGTTTTGCAGCCTCAAAATGCTTCTGCAAGATTGCTGTGATTACGTAGATTTAATGTTAGGTAACGAAGTCATGGAGGTTGCTGACCGATTTGTATATCTGGGAAGCTGCATCAGCGGAGGCGGCGGCGTAGTTGTAGGGAATGAAATAGAGGCGCGTATTTCCAAGGCTATGGCGACATAGAGGTATCTCTCTAAAGCTTAAGGGTCGTGTATATCTGACAACAATCAAGGCTGTATTACTTTACGGCAGTGAAACTTGGCCGCTCAGGGTAGAGGACGTGAATCGTCGTTAGGTATTTGACCACCGATATCTGCGTTCACTCGTTCATATCGGGTGGCACCAACGAGTAAGCAACGAGGAGGTTAGGAAGCGGGTGTTTGGCACTGATTGTCAAACGAATTCTTTTGTTCAGTCACTACATTTTCACAGACTTAAGTGGTTAGATCATGTACTAAGGATGCCAGCCAGTCGTTTGCCACACCGAGCACTCTTTGCCGACGCTGCGGCCGATTGGCGCAAAGTACGAGGTGGACAGGTGATGACCTGGCGTAGACATGAAATCGTTCGCGAAGGGGTTGACTACTGTAGATCGGGTTCGTCTTCCGGGATGGAGCTCTCGCGACTCACAGAGTCGGTGGCTTGAAACTTTAGGTGAGATGGCGGCTAACCGAGCTCAGTGGCGTGAATATTGTCGATGTTTGACTGAGTTGTCTGTGAAGTGAGTGCACTTAATGACGCGGGGCAATGAAAGCCGTGAGGAAGCTGTCTTGCTGATGGCGCCTCACTTTCACTTACAACTCAGTTGTTTGTTTGCAAGGTGTAGGCGCCTTGATGTTGTATGCTTGAATATAGGCGTAGGTATTTTTAGTGGTTACATCCCCTCCCCTTTCCCCTTTTTTTCTCTTCCTACACAGGGTTTGCTTCTTTTTCCTCCTTGTGGTTGTGTGGTAGTTAAGCATCAGTTTGAATCACTGATGTATTGCTGTCTATGATGATGATCGTGTAGTCTTGTTGTTCAGCCAGTTCCATGCGATAAAATACAGTTTTCTGGCAACCCTTACCTGTTGCTTTGCCAGCTGTGAACATTTTTCAAATCGATTTGTACTGTCACTCTTGTTTTTATACCAGTTACGAATGTGCCACTGCTGTGAGTACTTGAATTGAATTGAATTCATGTCGTAGCTGGCGTCTTTTAACTGCCCTATTGATAGTACTCGATCCTTTCAATTCTCAGTCCGTAATGGGTGATCCATTTCATCTATTTACTGACCACGCACTGAATGAAATAAATCTTCCGAAGTTTCGTCGGTCATTTCGAAATTCCTGCACTCACTTCTTTTTCACTGCATGTGTGCTCACTTAATTTTGTGCATGTTCCGGTGCAAACTGTTAATTACGCAATATATTTCTATGGCCATCCGTACTGCACGGCCCTATTCATTTTTCAGCTTACAGCATATACGCTTTTGTTACACGGTTGGTGTTCGAACTGATTTCAGTGTGCACATGACAGAAATGAAAATTATAAGACATGTATCCATTAGAATACTAAAGACTACCTACTTTTCCGTCTCATCTTTCATTGTGTTAATCAATATTCGTGTTGATACCGTTCTATTCACTTATTAGTGACAGGAGGGTTTTTACAAGTTAGAATGGCGGACAATTCGCTTCAGTGGATATTCAACGGGGCCACCCATTCAGTTGTAACATATGCAGATGATGTCAATGTTCATCCACATAAGACCTCGAATTTACCCATCGATCGGGACTAATCACTACACTGGTAGTCCGTCGTTACCTTCGGACATCTTCACACATTGAAAGAAATGCCTACTCCACTTTTCGGTGGAAACTGCCATTAAATGATTGAAACCACCGTTTTGTCCAGACGGAACTAATCGTGGAATTAGTACTGCTTTGATAGTGCTTTTTAGGTTTTTCACTATCTGGACGTCAGTAATCTATCTATTACGTTTAACGAAATCGAAGATTTCAACCTGTCTCGGAAGTCCTAATCGCGGGGTTATCTATTGGAGTTAACAGACACTAACTGTGTTTCCTGTCGAGAGGATCGGACAACATGATCATTACTCACAAGCGAAAGTGGTTGAGCGTCCACGTATGATAATTCGGTCCTGCCTGATGTGAGGCCAATGGCACAGTGATCAACATGGTTGCCTCCTGAAAGCATGGCCGGAGTTCTAATGCGGGTCATGGCAAGGATATGCACTACTGGCGAGCTCTAAAGAGGGTGAAACTCGAGTCTAACGCTTTTCGACAGGAGCCCACTGGAAATTCTATGGGAATGCGACGGCTGCGGTCAAATGTGAGTGATATTCAACTTGAGATTAACCAAATCCCCAACTACTCATCAGTTATCCTTCTCTCTTATTCATTGCGGAATAACCTTGCCCAACCGGCGTTTTGTGTGGGTGATTTTATAGTTAAAATGTTTCTTTAATTCCTAAATCTAATGAACCAGTGCGAATTAAGTCTGGATTCATCCGCGTGCGAAGTTCAACAAATAGTTGTGATATTGTCATCCCGGCCTGAGATTCTGTGACAGACAATCACTATACGATAAATACTGAACATTTCTGTTCAACGGTGGTTTTGATGATGAATAGGGCACACGGATCGGTCTGTGTCCAGAGTCATTAATCTGTTGTATAACATGCACCTTCGTTTGTGAGTAGTTTGGTGCGAACTTTATGCAGGAGAACCAATGGACAGGTCTCAATATCAGGAAGACCGGGAGCCAGAAGCGACTATTTGGAATGTGCATATGCTCTGTTTGACGTGTCACCAAAGAGAATGACAATTCGCTACTGCTAACGGATTGTCCATGGAAATTAATGTTCGCGTTTGTTATTGTGCATTTTCACAAACCTTCCGATGGCTTTCATGCAGTAAACAACTTTTAGGACCAGACGTTTTTTTCGGGCACAACAAATCTGCATTTCATTGTTTTGACTCCAACCTTGTCATAGGGTTTATAACTTTCAGTGCAGGGGATTTGTTCACCTATGATTATATGAGAATGAGTGGAAGAGAACACCAGACATCTGGACATATCCTAATGGACAAACCTATCCTCGTTTTCCAAAATCAATCGGTTAGAGGGGCGGAAAACTATAGTTGAGCAAGCTACTAAAAGACGTTCGTTCTGTTTTCCCGTTGAAGTGGGCACTAAGGCTACAAGTACTTGTTCCGTATGCGTAAAAATTGCGGGATAACCCACTATACCTACATTGTTGAAAGCTTGTGGTTTTACACATACTAACTGGGACACATATACATCACCTAAATTGTATGGCATGTCACGCCAACTGCATTAATCGTTGGAGCAACATTTCGTTCGATGATAAGAGGTTCTTTTTGGAAGATCCGGTAATTGCTCATTTTGCTGGTACGATTTTTGATAGGATGAAAAATGCATTGGTAGCCAAAAAATGTGACAGCAGTTCATTAGTGGTTTAGAAAGGATTTTCTTCAGAGGAAACAATAGATAATTGTACTGTACAAAACTACAAACGTTAACTTCTTGCATCAACACCACCAAAGCGTGTGCTTTGTTACCCGGATGCACGGTGTAAATGTTATACTCCGAAAAAAACAGTACGACGATATTCCTGTTTAGTTCGTCTTTTTGTAAAAAATGTTATGAATAGTGCACTGCTTTCTAGAATATCCTTCAGGGTTTCTGTTTATGTGATAACCATTGGTTCAATTTTGCTTCAGTTTTTGTGAGTGCGTTGAATGTGTTTCGTGTTCCCATCAATTTTTAGAGAAATCAAATTTGCAAGTTGAAAACCGACTAAGATAAAACTGAACCGGTTGGCCTTCTAATTTTTATTTCATTCACTGTCTGAACTTAGGGTTTTAGTTCATACAAGTCGTACATTCTGTACTGATTTTCGGCATGTTTTTGTGTGTCAGTATTGCTTCCAATGTAATACGGTACACGATAATTGTCCAGTTCTCCTGTAACACACCTTACTGTTCTGCCAGAATTCGTGTACATCCGTGGTTAGTGACAACGTTCATCAGTCATACCCTATCGCACTCTTTCTTCAGTAGCACAAAGCCATCATTAACCTACGCCTCTAATTTTCTCCGTTCGTTTTTTTTCTTACAGTTGTACCATCCTTAACGTGTACAGCATTTTTTCTATCTTATCAACCGACGGTTGTTTTATTCTGAACTTGCGAGTTTCTCTTGACTCGCTTGCCGAACGCGTTCTCTGTGGTTGTCTTGTTATTGGAGTATTTCATTCCAATCTTTGCTTATCCACTACGAGCAGTTACTGTAAACTTATATGAACTTATCCAATGTAACCTCAACTCGCATTGGAGTTCAATAAAGATATCTAATCTCACCCTTCCCCCTTGACAATGACGTAGAGGTTACTGTACGACCTTCCACGAAAACGCCGCGCAACGCATAACGACGAACTAATAACCTTAAGTTTCAAAGCAAACTTAAACCGCCATATTGTTGTGGATTATTGGGCCGGAGGTGTGAACATTCTAACACTCAGCGGAATACCTCGACACGGGAGGAGTTACGTCCAAAAACTCACAACGAGCGGATCAGGGACAGCACGAGCGACCGGACGAGCCATCGCTCAACGAAATCAGACCAACAGGCGAAGATTGGCAGGTGGAAAGGCCCCGGATAGAAGGCGCCGATCACACACATAAACCGGGCAGAAGCGCACACGACGCATGAGCGGAAACCTGGGGCTGTTGTCGATTAGAATGCTGACTCATAAACGCGAACGCGCGCGCTGCATGCTAACTAGCGAGTTGGACGATAAAGATTGTGCCTTATTGGAAGCCTTTTCTCTACAATATCCACGTGCTGTTGAACAGAGTAGGAAGAATAATAAATGGATCATCTCAACAGATCCTCCCCGGACAAAGCGATTACATATTGGTTGGGCAAATGTTAGGGAGTTAATGTATGCTTCATGTCATCCAATATCCATAATGTTTGAATTTCTCAATTCCTGATGCCTTTTACCTAGAGGATCATTGTAGTCACTCGTTTGAATCACAATGTCAGCTGATGACTGAGCAGAATGGCGAAACTTTATGAGTCCCAATAGTTTTTATTTTGTTGACGTGGAGCGCGAGTGCGTGGGCCGTTTACGTGTGGCTTGATTACCTGTTGAAATGACCGTTGTTCCCCAGTTAGGCATGCATGCTGTCATCATTAGTGGTGCTCATTGCTGTGGACCCTTGAATGATAGCTGATTGTGAACTCCCTGCAAGCACGAGATGAAGTCTCAGGTGTCACGCTTGGGTAACAGACCGCTGCTTATTCTGACAAGGGCACCAACAGATGGCCCTAAGGGTTTATTTATATCCATGCTGAAAGCATATGTGTCAAATGGGGTAACTCTCAAGGGATTCCAGTAAGGAGGTTATTGTTGCCATCCTTTAAACATGGTTTCTGAAAGAGGTGCATGTCTCCCTGAAAGATAGGACGGTGGTTGGGCTTGTTTGTTGTGACACAACATGACGGCCAACGACACGGGGCGAAATTGAATCTAGAAAATGTTCTGTCGGGTTGCCTTGCAGTGGGTCAATGTGTTAGCCTTCTTATAGTGTGTGACTACAGTAGCTCCTCTTCAACTGGGCTAGTGGTTGGACAGCTGCTAGTGATGGATACTTGGTTGTTCGCAGAAGGTCTTTGTCCCAGAAGATTTCAGTGTTCTCGACGCATACATTTCCTGATTGATTTCGTAGCTAGCTTCGCAATTGCTGACAGGAAGGTTCCAGTGCAGCACGTGAATTAGTGTCAAAGGCTGATGCAATGTTGAACCACACGCTCACCAGAAACCCGGATAGCATTTTCGATTTGGAAATAGGAGCTCGGTTGGTGAAAAGTGATCACATTGTAGTTTACCTCACGTGTAACGGCGTTCATACCATTTTTTCGTTTACTTTCTGTTGATCTAGGTAGATGAACCTTAAACTTTTGATACTTGTTACTCAGTCACTTGGATGACCAGTATATCTGAAGACCAATGATGTCAGTGTGTCTTGAATCAGAGTTAGGGACTTGACTGAGCAGCATGCAACCCTGGGAAGAATGTATTGCAAAGGGAAGCCTCCGTGATGGGATAGTGGGGTTGATGAAGCTCAGCAGCGGAAGAGAAAGCCTTCGGTGCTCCTTAGATTTATAGGGTGGATATAGAAGTTATTTCGAGTACAAGATTACGAGGCAGACATCTTCGACGATACGAACTAACTGACGCGGATTCGCGAGTGGGAACTCAAGGCTCTCTTCACTTGTGTGCATGCAACAAGCACTATCAGAAGGAAATTACACGGTATACGTATAATGCTATGAGAAATAACTCACAAAGTGTGGGTGTTTCTCTTACGTTTCTTGGGGCAGTGCATCTGCAGGACACGGGTATCTGGAGTAGAAACCCATAGACAGCATGAAGAGAGGAATATACTGTTGGATTTTGTCGCAGATAGTAAGGTTCATGATAGAATGTCTTATTTAGATACATAAAGGTATGACGTCTGAAGGTGTTGTTGCGGTGATTTTAAGACCATAGCAACACCCCGAAAAGTTCCTTTAGCTAGGCTTCTTCAGGCTCTGAATATAGCCACTGTTTCGGGTGACTGGACGCGTTTGTGGCTGTCCGCATTTGTAAAGAGGTAACAGGCATGTGGTAAACAACTGCCTGCGTTGTGGTCCAACCCGAGTTTGCTGA
>JTDE01003113.1:0-14053 GCA_014338405.1 Paragonimus skrjabini miyazakii | reverse complement strand
GGTCCGGGAACACCACCCAGCTTGGCTGAACAGTGGAATAACGAAAACTGTCAACAGTGCAATACTATCGCACCTGGTGGATTCGAATCGCTCTGTCAATGTGACGGACGCATTTTGCCCAATCTACCGAGTTAAAGCCACCCAGTCGAGAGCGGTGAAGCGTATGATTCTGTCCACAGCTGAAGCTATTGGAATTCGCCTGTACAACCCACCCCTGTGCGCACAGAAACGTTTTGTTCAGGCGTTGGATCTGTCATGGCCAACCCCACACCCTGTTAGCCTGTCAAGACCCACGGTTCAAGTGGGTACTTGATTGCAGCATGACATTGAACTGATTGACCTGATAAACTACCCGTTCCCCGTTTACCTCCTTTAATGATTCCCCTGTAAAATTCGTGATATAAATGTGATGTATTTAGCCTGTTGATGAATCACTGAAAACGAGCTTGTTCGCTACACAGTATCTTTCGGTAAGAGTTTGCTTAAATTTTAGTCTGACGTTACGTTTGGGAAGTAGGAGGTCATTCGGCGACAAAGATTCCAAATTATTGCCATTAGACATCAGCGACACGATTGGGTGTCTGATGTGTATTCGTCTTTCTTTGGTTATTGATGTCGACTGAGTCCCACCCCCAAGCGTCTGTCCTGTACAATCTACGTTCAGTGTTCAGCGAACAGACCTTATCAGTTGCTCACAGACTCCGCCTCCATGATGACTATACGGCGGACCAAAAAACTACATAGCACACATTATTCTGGTCTGTCATCCCATTCCAACACTAAAGCTCTTCGATCACACCCACAATGTTTGAGACGTTGTCTGAATAAATATCGGCTGGCTTTCGTCTTCATCCAATCATGTAAATCAGCAACGTAAGGGAATGGGCAGTGTTCACGAACTGTGCTACCTCCAGGTGAACTGCTGTAGATGTGAGTAGGTAAATATGCCATTGTTTTTGTTCAACCGTCCGACCTCTTTTCACTTCGAGTGGACCAAAATAATTCAAACCGATGTGATAATGAGCGCCAACCACGCTGCGAAATCATAATCTACTTGCCGCGTACCACATTCTGGCCTTGGCAAAAGTACATCGGCCTATAACCTATTTAACCGCCACAACGTCGTGTGAAATCCAAAACCGCTGACGAATTGAATCAAGGACAAAACCCTTCTGGATATCACCTTTCTTCGCATTAAAATGGTGGACAACAATAAATATCTCGTAATACATTCTGGGCAATATTGTGGTGGATTGTCAGGTCGGAGTGGCGAGTATCCAAACACCTGGCGGAATGCCTCAACGCGGGCGGAGGCACGTCCACAAACCCCCAACGATCGGATGGCGGACAACAGGGGCAATAAAGATTGTGCTTTATTGGACGCCTTTTCGCTACAATATGAAAGGAAAGTTGGAGTGGAATTCCAGAAATAAAGTTGTTAGCCTTCTTCCCGGAAGAGGGTGTCAGTTTATAAAGACAACCTATCTTCAATGTCTCTTTCTTCCCATAGGCACACGAATAAAACGAAATTAGGATTTCACGAGGGAAGGCTTTATTTGTGCTAATCGCATGATATCTAATTCGGCCGATTACAACTCACAGGGAGTAAAATTGCGCATCCTCACTGTGCTCTTTTGATTATTGATCATCAAATTCAATAAGATTTGAGCCGAATCAATCAAGCGATGGCTTCCAACGGTTTGTGTTAGTTAGAACATCTGTAGCCAATCGGCAATTATCCGTTGGGTTTGCTTACATTATTCAGCTGCAGTACAGACTTTTTAGCACAATGCCTCCTACAGATTCAGTGATTTTGAGTGTCGGTTCATAAATCCGGTGGTTTCCTGAGAAACTCTGAACCGCGAAGCCATTCTAGTATATGTCGCACATCCTTCACTTCACATGGTGTGTGGGATCACCACATGGTTGTACATATCGTCGCTGCCGTGGGTCAGAGGCATCAAGGGTATATGATAGTTTGTTTGCAACGTATGTGCTGGAACGTTCCGCGACAGTGTTGACATAATACAATATGATCATCGAATCTGTCCAAATATCTACATCCTTGAAACAAACACCTGTGGCGACAGAGAGATTTCTCTGAAGCCTAAGGGTATTGTATATCAAACAGTGAGGGCTGTGTTACTTCACGACAGCGAAACCTGACAGTCTTAAGGTATTTGACCACCGATGTCTCCGTTCAATCGCTCGTATCGGGTGGCATCAGCGAGTAGGCAACGAGGAGGTTAGAAAGCGGGTGCTTGGCACTGATTGTTAAACGAGTTCTTTTGTTCAGTCACTACACTTTCACAGACTAAGGTGGTTAGGTTACGTACTAAGGATGCCAGCTAGTCGTTTTCCACACCGAGTACTCTTTGCCGACGCTGCGGCCGATTGGCGCAAGGTGCGTGGTGGACAGACGATGACCTGGCGTAGACAAATGAAATCGTTCACGAAGGGGTTGGCTACTGTAGTGGACAAGTGGGCATGCGCTAGACCCTCGTCCACTAACAATTTAAAACGCATTTCCTGAAGAACAGTCGAAAAGTAGTCCCAACAGGCATTGAACTAGATAACACAGCAGGGTTTGGAAACAAACCGTATATCTCCGGCAGTGTTTGGAAATATGATAAGTAGTTGGTTCTAGCCTAGTCTGGGACTAACTGCAGCAACCAAGAGGAAGAAGAAAAGAAGTGCGAGATGGGCCACAGCCCACTCGGCGACACTCAAAAGCGCGCCAGGTGAAGAGTGCGTGGAACCTTCGAGTGCTCAAAAAGTTTCAGGTTAAACGACTTCGAAGAACAGAATAACAGATGAGTCGTTAGGAAAAGGGCAAGCATTCGCTGCGTACAATTAGTTGCACGACTGAAGGAAGTGGCACTGAATTTGTATCAGGCCCCCGATTGCAGGCGTACATAGAATAATGCATACAGAACATACAAGCAGGAAAACACGGTTGCAGCCGGGATCCTTAGAGAAGCCACACGATCGCTGGTCACTACACTACTGTAGGTCGGATTCGTCTCCCGGTCTAGGGCCCTCGCGACTCACAAAGTCGGTGGCTTGATACATTAGGTGAGATGGCGGCTAACCGAGCTCAGTGGTGTGAATGTTGTCGATGTTTGATCGAGTTGTCTGTGAATTGAGTGCACTTAATTACGCGAGGCAGTGAAAGCCGTAAGGAAGCTTGCTGATGACGCCTTACTTTCACTTACAGCTCGGTTGTTTGTTTGCAAGGTGTAGACGGCTTGATGTATGTTTGAATATAGGTGTAGCTATTTCTAGTGGTTATACCCCCTCCCCTTTCCCCTTTTTTCTTCTCTCTCCCTATACAGGGTTTGCTTTTTCTTCTTCCTCGTGGTTGTGTGGTAGTTAAGCATCAGTGTGAATCATTGATGTATTGCTATCTGTGATGATGATGGTCATGATGACGATGATGAAACAATCATTCAGACACAAGCGTATTGTTCGGAACATATGCACGGCAGTCACGGCTGCAATTAGCTCGAATTGGGGAATGCGAATTTACATCAGAGGCGCTATGAAGGCTTTCGAAAATGGCAGTGCACTAAAATGTTCATCATTTATTGGATCGTTGCCTTTGTTGCGTACTCAGTCGCTGGATCCGAAATCGAGAAATGAGAAGAGACGCGACAACACCGTGTAGAGGACCAGAACGTTTCTATCTAGAACCGTGCCTAATCTCCACAATAATCAAACCAGAAAACAGGTTAATGGTCAAGGGCGTTTACTGCACGTAGATCAAGAAAGCAAGCTGTAGGCAATGCATAACAGAAGCAAAGCACGACAAGCCAGTAGCCAGCGACCGGAAATCGCAAAATGTTAATTGTGTCCTTGGGCGGTCGAACAAACGAGAAAATGCAGACATGCAATCAATAGTGTCAACGGTCAAAATAAATAGCAAGATAGTTTGAATACGTGGCAAGCCAAGAGTGTCTCTACAACCGTTTATTTGAAGGGTGAGACGAAATTATGTCAGAGAGGGTCTAAATTTATAGGATAATACAATTGCCATAGATGGCCGACAAACACAGAGCGAATCAAATAAAGCCGACATATACGGCGGTCACGGCATCTGAACAAATTACGTTGCATGGGGCTACAAAAAGCAATGCGAGAAAACAAAGTCCAGATGGCGCACATGCGTTCGACCGTACTTCTGCCATCTGACTGGCTGAGTGGAACCATGCCACCACCCACGACCATACCATTCGAGCTGGGCCGGCGGATCGACGTGGCGTGAGGCTTTCTGGTTGCGCTTTCTAACACCATTGTCGTCGTGGGAGTTGACGTAAGCAACCGAACCGTGTCCCGCTTCAGGTGCGTAACAAAAAACACGCAGTTCAGTGTCACTTCTTGCACAATGTGTCTTACCCATTCAGGGACCTGCACTTCACTGTGTTACTGCAAACGTCTCAACTAGTCATGCCACTCTTAGCGATCTTCTGTATTGAGTCGGTCGTCCTACTCCAACGTTTTGCGGCACAATTCTTGCAGTGATATCTATCCCAATATTAGCCATGAGGAAACGAACCTAAATGGTTTGTGTTAGCTGCAGACGTCAGCGAGGATACCTCTCTTTGTGGTGGGTTTGTCGGGCAATCTGCAGCTTACGGCAGACTGCTTGTGTTCGACAACCCACTTGATACTCAATACACACTGGGATGGAAAACTGTTGTCACGTGTTTCTCATACCCTTATCGGGTTCAGAGCAGGCGATATTAGCAAGGACTTCACAGCCAGTAGCTACTTGGTTATGTAAAATCCCCCTACAGATAGCAATGACATCAAACCATGAACACGGTTGACCGTTGAGGATACACGTGGCAAAAAAGACAGGCAGTCGTTAACGTAATATTCCCTATGGACAGCCTGATACAAACTGTCATCAAATACACGTTTAAATTCGTTTGCTGTTTTTCTCACGGCAAGCTGTGAAGGAGTGAGAGACGCGGATCTCCTATGTTTAGGATTCACATAGTGGATAACGTTGATGCCACCAAAGTATTCCCAGGGCGCCACGGACTGCTTCCTATACAGTGACTCGCAGAAACACCTCTTCATTATTCGCAGCAACGGCTGCAGAATCGAACCTTAACCTCAGTAGCACATCTAAAAATTCAGGAGATGAGGTCCGGTCTCTGCAACGGTCGATCGTTCAGAGGCACGATACGATGTCCTCCAGCGTAGTCAGATCCCGCATAAAGTTTACCCGACTGCTCGGGATTAAACACTTGATGGCGGGCATATACCATCTAGTGAAAAACCTACCAGACTCAGCATTCGTATGTGACGGTTCGACTTACCCTTTGTTATCGTGGGTCTGTTTCAAGGCTTCATACTTTAACTGCAGGTTTTCACCACATGGGCGGTTTAGTAAAAGGTTCAGATTTTCCACAGCCAACGTTCGACTGGGAGTTAAAGAGACCTATGTAACACTTTGAGGTAGTGGGACTTCAACACGACCATTAACCAAACGAACATGATTCTCACTCATTATTTCAGCTAGCTCAAATTCCATCGATTAGGGTTCTCGAACGTTCGTTGTATCAGTTTGTTTCCCTGATGAACTTGAAAAACGCAACGAAAAAACTCAAATCATGTGATCTGTAGCAACCCTATTCGTTATTGTCAACTATTTCAGAGCTACGACTGCCATTTGTACTCTTCTTGTTCCAACTTTTGTATGTACTCAAACATTTGTTCGAACGAGTAGAGATACCGTCAATTACCCCGCACACTCGAACGTACGACACCGCTGCGTGCACACTTGTCGCTCCGCTCTGTAACCGTTTCGTCTTGGTATCCGTTTACTCTCGCGCTGACCTCGCAGGTGGACAATATACTTTTGTCTACTCGTTGTGTTGTTCTCAACCGGTCGTCATGGGCTCGCTCGACCCTACAGATCTTTCCTGCAGAAACACTTCGTACATTCTGATCAAGCGTGGATATGTGATTAATTTCAAATGACGTAAAATTCCACAAGGCAGAAGTCATATCAAAATGCTGATAATTTTGACTACCATGGTAGCTGCCGTTACCCTGCAGGGTAACGGCAGCTTCAACGCAAAGTGTTTCCTAACACATGGGAAAGAGCTTTGACGCTTGATAGCCAGAGCCTCACCAAACTATGCATTTTCGGCTGCTTCAAAAATCACCGAGTCTGCGTCAGGAGCTTTGAACCTGTGTCCTGCTTACATAGGTGTGCCTTGCAAATGATGATGCTGGGTGTCGTCCGTTGAAATTTATACATGCGCCTGACGTTTCTTATTGAACTTCCAGCCATTTTGGAACATGCTCCTTGATAGGAGCAGCTGGGCGTCAGTTTGTCCTTCCTGTTTGGCTCACAATGCAGCTCCGCAATTACTTGTATAAACAGTGGGCGGTGTCAGATCTGGACTGCTTATTCCTTGCTGAAGAACCTGATAGAGTTCTAGTTTGCTGTACTGTGCACAGTTTTGCAGCGCTGCATCTTCTCGAATCAACGACTGTTCGACGCCTCATTATCACTATTGACCGGCTGTCTCTGTCTGTTTCATCTCTGAAGTGGTTTACACCCTGTAGGATTTTGACGCGTTTACAATTAGCTATGTGTCCATGTGTGATCAGAATGTACGAAACCTGTAGTGAGATAATCTTCGACGTCCCCAAAATCCTAAACTCCCTGCGACGTGAGAGTTGCCTCGCCAGTACCAACGCCCCGGTTCACATTATCTTGTGAATGTAAATTTACTACAAACCACTAGCATCAAAGGTAATGTGTTGGCGTAGGTATCGCAGTTTTACTTGTTAGTATATTAGGAATCCGCACCACTTCTACTATTGTAGGCTGCATTCACTAGGATAACAAGGTTTTAGCTACTGCCGTTGGGAACGCCGCCCAACCAGGCTGACATTTGTTTGGATCCTGAAGGTCAACTGGAATTTCCGTTGACATTCGTCCTCTCTGGCGGCTGCCGTGTGGTTGCGCCGAAGGTGCTCTCACGCCCAGCTCCCTAGTGCCATTATTTCTTGCGTTGAAGTCCGCTTGTGAACGGTGAGTAAATAAGTAAATGGTTTGTTTGCAGATCCACCGTCTTCTCGTTATGACTACCGATCCCCGTTAATATAAGGCTGGAGAAACCTTGGGTGTACGAACCTCGGAACGAGCATCATGATTAACTTTACTTAGGAGAACATCATAAGACTTGCCTCTTAATATTTTATTCGAATTTGCTGCAGCGTTACACTCCTGGTTTGTGGGACTTCACTTGTCTCACAAGGGAGAATTTATTGAACATCACAGTTCAGAGAAGCGCGTGAATTAATACTTTTGCCACTAATCACCCAGCTAAGCAACCTGTTGGACATGTTGAAGTTCGTCCGGTACGTATGTCATCTTTTGTCTGGTATGACGCGTAACGATGAATCCGTCGAGGTATGTTTGTTTTGTTTGTAGAAATCTGATCTTCAAGTGACCCTCACTTGTTTTTGCTGTGTGCGGTAAACAGTTATGACGAATTTTGTACCATAACTGCGAATAAAATGTTTCGTTTCTTCCTTTTTATAACTAACATTGCTTGTCGGTTAAAACTTCCTTCCTGGTATTGTTTGACATGTTCTCACCTTCGTCTGCATCTGATTGTTTTAATGAAGTCATATCCCGTTGACTGGGGGCTGTTTCTGGACGCGTGCTTAGTTGCCCCATTTTGAACTCTGTTGCTGAATAATTTGTGCACCCGGTTGATTCAAATTCAAGGTGAAACAGTATTTTTATTGTAACTTTATCAAACAATACCGTAGAAATTTCAGTCCCTTCGACCGTCTTTTCTGACGCTCTTTTGGACTTGGAATATAGTCCCGTGAACCCGACCGTCTGAATAAGCTTTATTAGAACTATGTATTACGCGTTACCCAGTGGATTACCCTAAATCTCCAGGTACGATTCAACACAACGTTTCGGTCGCATGGACCTGTTTTCGCACAATGGTTTTCAAGTGGGCTTTGTAGTGGACTAATCAATCAAATGATAAAAATGACCAAAATATGGTAGTATCAAAGGAGAGTTGTAACGGTGACGGATAGTCTCAAAAGTGGATAAACAAATTAAACGGAAAATGCATAGGTAAAATAAGAACCACTCGCTGATAAGTCAAAATCCGTTAGATTGAATGGACCACCACGAGGAAGGAAGACAGCGCCAGAGAGCAGATTCGTTAGACGACCGACTGGAAGAAGGACGTTACTGCTCCAGAGGCAATTCAGAGACGGGCCATTAAGCGGGTTGGGGATCTATTTTCCATGTCGTATGAAGACCGTCCGTCGAAGTTGGAACTATCCCCCCTAGCCTACAGGCGTCTGAGGGTTTAGCTTACATTAACATGCAAAATCTTATGCTATCTGGGTCACCCCAACAAAAATCTCTTCACACTCGCCTGTAAAGTGAATCTCAAGGGCCGTAAGTACAAGATATCTATACAACGTAGTAGCCTTTTATACGAACGGCATTGTTTCGCTTTCTGTGTCTGTTGGATATGGAACGCGCTTCCGGCGACGATTGTCATGTCAACGTCAGTCGATGCATTCAACAGGCAACTAACTGACTGGACTACCCCAAGGTGGCCATTGGCAGTTGGATATGTATAGCCCCATGCATCTTCATAAGTGTAATTTCCTTTCCCTCTTGTGTTTTCTCATTTTCCCTATCTTCTTCGTATAGTTTTCCCTTTCCACTGTTAGGCAACAAAACGGTACAACCTCCCTAGGTGCTTAACTGCTGCTAGCTGCTTCAATACTCAACACACCTCAGATACTCTTACCATTTCAGCAGTTCACGTGATCGTTGAGGACGGACAACAACCAAACCGAGATAGAATCTGTTGTGCAACCACAAACTCCGTATTACTGAATCTTACTGGGATATCTCGGGGCAGGGATAGTACAAGGGTCTCATACTTCCAGCTCCGCAATAAGCCAATGAAACCAGTCATATCTGCAAGAAAACTGTGTGCGCATATATGAAGGAACTTTATTTCTTCAATCATATCAACAGGATAATCGTTGCAGGTCATGCCGATTCTTCCGCCCGTTTGTAAGAGGTACGCTGTCAGCAGACCGGTCTATGTCGACATTCGTTGTGGGTGATGTGTGGGACTCGCTTCTCATGATCACTGGGGAAGTGCAAACAACGGTTGAAGTAGAGGGGACGGACAAAAACAAGGAATCGAAATTTGCACTTACCAGGCGACTGAGGTTGAAGCTGCTTACCACAGAACGGGCACCGGTGTATGTTATGACCTGCTGGTCAATGATAATCCGAAATGTCTAGCGCACGACAGTACAACTTGCGGAACGTAGCTCAGAGCGTAGCAATACCCGGAAACTCCAAAATAGCACAGAAGGCCGTGACCTTTAGCCGAGATTGTATTTGCTCTCGAACCAAAGGTTACATAGCAGACGAGCGTAAGCGTATATTGTAACATGCAAGCCGGCTGTTTACACTCTGGTTGTCCGTTGCACTTACGGCCCAACTATGGGGCCATGTGGAGACACCGTGAGACAGCGTTCTTCCGAAGTAGGGGCACCAACAGCAGTCCTGTAAAAGGATACAACAAGAAACAAGCATGACCCAAAGGCACAGTAAGCCATGCACACGACTTGCACAAACGATAACTAAGACGGCGCCTACAACACAGCAGCACGGTCCGTCACCAATTCAAGTTCATCTCGTGCGCGCCTGTTGGTTTCTATCGCACATTACAATATATAGTCTTTGAATGGCCTTGAAGAATTCCAGTGGAATCAGTGCATTAAAAGTGGGAGGAGCCAATCACAAACTCAGGAGCAACGTGCGCTGAAATTGAGTTTTGGTACGTTGTTGCGCGAAAAAGTAAGATTCAAAATTGCTATTTATTTTTCGACGATGGTTTGAAAAATAAGTCATTTTTGGGGAAACAGACTTTCCCCAACAGTTTGTCTGCCACTTGTATGCATTTAGAGTGAAAAATCAGCTGATCGGCATCACAGCAATAACTGTCCATCTGTACCTGGTCACAGCAATGTCCACATGGCAATCCCGTTTTAGGTTGCATACTGCCTGTACGTGAGCCCATGGGGAAGTCGTACAAAGTTAGGCCAGTTCTAGCAAGTTTATCTATTTTACTGGCAAAGGCAATGATGCTGTTAAAGCAGGTCACCGCCGTGCGGACGTTGCAGTTATGCAGTTTTTCGAACATACGATGCAGGTCCTTATAGTGATGGTTGAAGTTAGCTGCAACAAGAGGCTGAAGCTGCGGACCCACAAACCGTCGAATTGGCAAGTTTTACTCTGCCATCCACCACTCATGAATGGGGACGTGACTCTTGTAAACGAAAATGAAAACTTTAAGAAACCTTACCGTATGGGTAGAAATGCTTCCGAAACATCGACAGCATGTGTATGCACGGAAGCCAGATTGAACGGTAAAAAGTACATCCACATGTACCCTGGACGCTATCCACGACGAAAGCGTTGCCATCTTGTTGCACACGAAACTGCAATGTTCAAGGTGATATACAGCTCACGTTTAAACCTACGGTAAACAGTGTAAGGGCGCAACTTCTTCAGCGTCTACCATAGCCATTCGGTAGAAGAGATAACGACTGCGAAAAGAGTGTCCTTTAACGAATATGACGGACGAATTTTACCCACTAACATACTTACATGCGGCACCACGTGCATGAAAGTAACACAACCGGATGTCGCACCACATGGGCTGCCCTCATTTGCGCAGTCGACTTAGTCATGACAAATGTTTCCACTGCAATCTACTCGCCCATCATTTTCCGAAATAATTCAAACAGACTACGTATTGAAGCATACTTCCCACTGCGAACATATCCGTAAATCACGGGTCGGCCGTGTCCCATATCATCTGTTAAAAAGAACTGACATAGCTTGAAGCTTCGAAGATATGAGGAAATCTGCAATGACACACTTGTGCCAATTTGTACACTGGGTCGTACCCACATTCACAACATGCGGGAAACGTTCGCTAAGCGAAGCCGATTTGCAAATAATTGTTGTCATCACTTTTCATGGTGTGCACCACACCTATCGTACTAAACACCGACAGCATTACATCAAGGTTCTCTAATGGTCTGTGACCAATCTAACATAACAAACTCACTTGACATTGCAGGCTTTAACTTGCGGCGGATGTTTCCAACGTAAGAGGTTGAGAAAAACTTCCCGTGAACATGCGCTACATACTGTTTAATGTCAGTAGTTGGTGGATCTTACTGGAACAGACTCCTGCATTCGTTAAATTCACTGACGGTGAGTCCACGATGCGCAGGATGAGACTCATGTAGCAGGTGATTGATGGGATGGTTGTGTTCCAACTGGAAGGAGCTCACAAGACTCGTCGGACCACATAAAATTGTGATCTGTACCATGCGTCGCTAGAACTGTTTGTTAAAACCAACGACAGCTAACTTACTGGACACTTCGCACACCTCTGCATACACTCCTGCGCCTTTTACACTTCGTGCAACGATAATAAGTCTGCACGTTTTCAGGAATCCATGTCACCTCACCTGATTGTACTTTAGAGCAGTTTTCGACCCTCGAATGCAAATAACGTCCACCTCATCCATGTATCTCTGAAGGCCTTTTTCAAACTGTGAGAAAGTGTTAATTTCACAAATCTCAAACATCGCCTTGAAAGTCGTAGCATAACCCATTTCCCAAAAATAAAGAATAAACCGAAAAAATAAAAACAACTCCAGCGTCATTGTATTAACATTACCACACGCAATCGACCACAACAACAGCCACACCGAATTTCGAAAACGACATATGATAAAATCGTTTTCAATTTACGGTCAGTTAAAACAAACGGGTGAGTCTGTAACGTAGATTTCGACGATTTCAATTTCTGCACCAGTTATCAAGCTAACAAAGCGGTTTCTACCGGTAAAATAATTTTCCCAAACATGACAGCCAAAGAACTCACGGTCTACGCCTAGCATTCAATGATGCGATATAGCGGATGCTTCGATCTATCTTGTGAAGTATTCGGTTATCACTATGATGTACTGAGTTCCGGAAGTGGTTACTAGAAAGGGACCCATCACATCTACCGACCACAATTCGTCAATCTCACATTCCGGAATTGGTTGTGTAGAATACTCACTGGGAGTTCAGTGCTCTTCGACAGGTGACATTGCTGACATGCCCACACAAAAGTGTTGACATCGTCCTTCATTGCAGGTCACTGTGCCTTTTGCTTCGATAATTCGTAATTTCGATGACAACCCGTTAAAGCCAGCTGATGACTCCTTTACAACTGTCGCTGTCAACTCCGTAGGTATAACAGGCGTGCTTGTTCGATCCCACAATCGGCGCATTAAAATTCCGGCATTACTCAACCGCAAGTCTGACCAGCACATTATGAACGCTTTCCACTCAGGACTCCATTTATCTTCTGGCGGTTTTTCTTCTAATATAAGGTGGTTAATCACTGTCCGGATTGGCGTATCCATCCTCTGCGCCGTTTGCAACGTTCCGGGATTGCTCTTTAGTTCAATACTATTAACTCCGATCATGTCCTTGTGAACCTCATCTATGTGTTGCGTTGGAACATCAAATCTGGAACATAGTTCTCTCTTCTAGCTACTTGGCGATCTGTAAACTCATACTCCCGAAATCTCAATGCCCAACAAGCCAGCTTTCCTCGGGAGTCCTTCGCTGATATACTCCATGCCAACGACTTGTGGTCGGTCTCCGCATAATAAAGTCGACCGAGCAAACATGGTCTCCACTTTTCCAATGTCCATACGGTCGAGAAACACTCTTTCTCTGTCCATCGATAAATTCGTTCAACAGGAGTTAATAGTCAACTGGCATATTACACCACACCGCCTTCCCGCTCCAGTACCGCTTCGATTCCTGCGTCGCTCGCATCCCGTGCGACAACGAAGCTCTGTCCAATCACTGGTGATTTCACTGTCAGCTGATTCTACTTCATCAATTGTCGGGCCTCGATAAATGCTTGACTGACCTCTTCTGGCCAATGACATCGACAAGCCTTCTTCAGAATTTCGTGCAGTGGACTCGCGAGTTTGTTGAAGTTTTGATGAAACGGTTACAGAACCCGACGCGAGCGGTAAACTGTTGCAACATCCTCTTCGATGTTGCACTGTCCAGTTGACTTAAGCTATGATCGCCGCCTAAGTATGCAATACGCGTCAACACTTCAGCTGTGATGAACGTTGTTAAGAAGAACACGGCAGAAACAGGAATAAATTTGTATTGGGACCTTTCAGGATAAGTTGTAAAGAGCTCCGTCAGTTCCGGCAAAAACGAGATAGCATACTGGCGGCCGTCAGTGAAGTCTACAGCCGGCGAAAACACAGACAAACAAACATCGGAATCATAAGCATCCATAATCCGAAGATAGAAGGGTTGTAACCGAAACGGTAGAAGTGGGAATCAGTGTTTTCGTCGGATAACTAAAGAGCATCAAAGTTGGTCAGTATCCCTCGGATAAGTGCGCAGTGACTCGCGTACACATGAAAAGCTACATTAAAGCATGGTCAATAAACGATAAGCGGAACAATACGCATGTTGTTAATGATAGAGTGGAACGTGTTACCCATGTTTACACCATACCGTAGGTAGAAACAATCACGTGATACCGTAGACCGTTTTCCACCAAGAATACTGTCAGGGTAAAAAGCTGAACATATAATTCAGATGTGTAACTGAACAACAACCGTGGCGACATAGCTTTCATTAGGAATTACTGTGATATTTTGTGTACAATACGAACACAACATGAATGCTAGTCGTAGGACGTGAGTTCCCGAGCTATCGTGTTCGAGAAAATTATTTTCCTGGAGTAAATCGTTTTAATGGCTTGGTAGCTGATGCAGAAATTGAAATCATCGAAATCCGCGTCATGGCCTCATATCTGTGTTTTAACTGACCAATAATTAAAAATCACCTTCTCGTTATTGTGCTGCCCCGTTGTTGGCGCCGCTTTTGTTTTCGATTGTGTAAGTAGTGTGC
>JTDE01003112.1:65233-78875 GCA_014338405.1 Paragonimus skrjabini miyazakii | reverse complement strand
CTTTGGTGAGTCTAGTCCTTGACTTCACTCGTTATTTTCGTATCGAGAATTACTGTAGTTCACACATCTGTTCTTCTTCATATTCAAGGTATCACGGTTATGAGTTTCAGTACACATACAGCACAAATAAAAACCCGTCCAATACACTATCCAGTTGTCAGATTAACGGGAATTCGTTCTGTTATTTGCGTTCCAGCAGTGCTATCTGGTTCCAGCATGAGTATTCATCCAGACTAGGTTGTACGCCGCTGTTCTCCGGCAAACTGAACTGAACTGAGAACAATGTGATCCTACATAACTCAACATGACCAGAGTCAGTCAGATAAACAGACAGATATACACATAGACCGAATTAGTCACTCTAGGGCCCACAAGCCCGATGTGCTTTCAGTGAAATGAAAGTATCCATTCTAAACCTCTGTCAGAGGCGTCCTAGGGAAGTCAGTTTGGGAGCCTGCAAGCAAGAAGTAAGAGTTCTGTTGACAAAAGAGGGCAAACCAGCCACTGATGAAAAACAGAAAACCAACCTCCTTGGTGAATTTTTCCAGGGGGTTCACAGAAGGGACGATGGCGACAAGACGCTGCCAACACTGGTAGAGTCCAGACCTCACAGCAAAATGAACAGCATACTTCTCACTGAGGAGGAGGTTGGGAAGGTACTAGGCTCCCTTCAGCCGTGAAAGTCCGCAGGAACTGGTGGTATCCATCCGAGCATTGTTAAGCCATTAGCGGAAGTTCTTCAGCGTCCACTATGGAAGCTGTTTACGGCTTCCTAAAGGCAGAGGAAAATCCCAGAGGATTGGCGCGTAGCCATTGTGGTCGCTATTCATAAGGGAGGCTCGCAAGACAAACAAAATAATTACAGACCAGTGAGCCTGATAAATATGGTTGGAAAATTCCTGGAACCGCTAATTACGGACAAGGTTTCGACGTATTTTGCTGAACACATCCTTCCTAGCATTACACAATACGGTTTCCAGAAACGGAAATCCTGTCTGTCCAACCTTCTGTATTTTATGGAAGAGGTCACGAGACGATTGGACGAAAGCCGGAAAGTGGAGGTTTGCTACTTGGATTTCAACAAAGCCTTCGATTCAGTAAATCATTGCCATCTCATCCACAAAATTAAGTGGTTTGGTATCTTCAACCTAGCGATTCACTGGGTAGAGGATTTCCTACACAACAGGGTGTTTAAAGTGAAGGTTGGAAGCGGATTATCTGAGGTAGGCACAGCTCATAGCAGCGTCCCTCAAGGGTCCGTTTTGGGTCCTCTCCTGTTCCTACTGTTCGTAAATGATGTAGTAAGTGGGCTTAGCAAACCGTGCTTCGCATTCGCAGATGATTTTAAGATAGCAGGATCTTCAAATAGTACCGCATTAACTCAGGATCTGAAGGCAGTAGCATAGTGGTCTCCTAAATGGGATCTTCCATTGAATTCCGCCAAGTACCAGATGATAACTGGAAGCTATGAACCCCTGGAAGTACCCGGCCGCCAGGGTCCTTTCACCATTGAATGCGTAGAAATGACCCGAGACCCAGGAGTATTGATCAAAAACTACTTCAAGTCCTCAGCCCAATGTGCTGCAGCTGCACACAGAGCCTGCAGTGAGCTGTTTAGACTTGGGCGAGTGTTGTCTGACAAGCAACCGGAAGTATTCCTGCCGCTATACAAAACCATTGTTCGGCCTCACCTGGAGTACTGCGTTCAGGCGTGGGCTCCTTATCTACGTAAATATATTTGGTACATTGGGAGAGTACAACAGCTCGCAACTCGAATGATTATGGGATCTTATCGAGACCTTCAGAATACTAAGTGACATAAGTGACATAAATCCGCGGATTTGCTTGCACAAATGGGTCAAGAAACCATCACCAGATACCATAGTCTCTGACTGAAGAAAAGCAGCGCTCGTTTTGAAGCACGAGCAAACTTCTTCAGCAACCGGATGGTGAACGCGTGGAACAAGCTCCCAGATGAAGTAGTTCATAGCGATACTGTGATCTCTTTCAAAGTGCGGTTAGATAAAGTGTGACAGGAGATCTTTCCAGATATAATTTAGCATAGCGAACAAGACTTGGCAGGTAGTGGTAGCATAGAGGAATGTGGCAGCGTAAGGGCTCGATTTTTATCTTGCAGTCAGTGTCTCAGGTTACATCTGTGACAGAGTGACCATGTTAACATAGTTACATGCCGTAGGTAATGTAACACAGACGTGTATTGTCAAGCCTTCCATTGTAATGTATGGTGTGGGGAGCATAGGTTTTTCAGGTTGAGAGTGGAGGCTGGTCGGATGGCATCACCCCACTGTTTTATGGGCGGTCGTACTGATGCATTTCTCAAAGTGGTAACCTATTAACCTATCAAATTGTGAACCTTTCAAGTCCATGCACACTTCCCCTTTTCTGGTCTCACATACCGTGGCGTTTTCATATGTTTTTGATGTCTGTTTGGCACAAATTGGGGGCCTCCGATCAGAGACCAGCTGCTAAAGCGTTTAAACATTGTCGCCTGCAGACCAAGAGCAGTGATACCATGGGTGACAACTTGAGCAACATGTATTTACTCCCACACCGTTGTCTATTCAGGGGTTGTGGGTTGAAGCAGTTTTCTTCTCATCAGCCACACTCCACCTTACCCATGAGTTCCAGGCTGTCTACCGATGGGACAGAGAGGTCGAACCAACGTGGCCCCGAAAAAAATTCATTCAACCACAAAAACGCTACACACGGCATCAACAGATAAAACCCCAACGAGGTGCCGTCGGCATAGCAAAAAATGGGTGCAGAGTAAAACTGGTTATGGTTGGTGGATCTTGGTTTGTGTCAGAAATAGAATCACGCCTATGGAGATCCGTTTATAACAATGTAAGTTGCAGGTGACTAGTTCGTCTATTTTTACACGTTTTTGTTATGGGGTAACGGGTTGATAGAGCTACTTGCTGTTTAGAAAAGACCTCCCCAGTTGGTAGAACTGTTAGGGGAAGATGCGGGCCAAATACGTCTGTGGTAGCATACCTACGGAAATGTGCTTTTCTGGTGATCCTATTCCAGAGGGGATGGAGTTGGAGTTGTAAATAGAGGATTCGTTGATGCTTCCTCCATTAAGTATACCACTACCTGTCGGTCTTGTCTATCATAGTTGGGGTCCCTTGTAGTGCGAAGAAAGCTTACACCAATTATCGTGTATTTAAACAGTCATTAGAGTTTGTGATTATTTTTCTTTCATTCTCCCTTCTCTCATTCCTCTTGCTCAAATAGATTACACGATAATCAAACGGGCCTTGCAATCGAAAAACGGAACCTGAAATATTCGTGAATCCCTCTTCAAGTGGAACAGTCACAGCTCTGAGTGCTGTTCTATGGCATGTCGGTGCAAATATTCTGGATGCTCGATTGGCAACAGCAATTTCGTCCTGTGCAAATTGAACTTGAACTTGAGCAAGTACGATACTTGTAAGGAGTGCGTTACACCCCTTACCCCGCCTGTTGTATTCGTATACGTGTGCAATCAACAGTAAGCCTTACTGGCTTTAACAACGGTAGAGGGAATACATGGCTCGGTGGAAGTACAAAGCATATTGTCGCATTAACAAGCTGTAACGTCATTCCTATGTGCGTGGACGAATGCGCCGTTGGCCGTTGGAGACGTGACCAATCAGAACGCAGCTTGAGTCCTAACGCGAGCGTGGGGCACACAATCGGCCTTGACACGCACACAATCGGCCTTGACACGCACACAACACTGCACTGCCCAGTTAGACCAGTATTTACACATGTCAACATGTTATCCTCAATCTTAATCGCCTAACCAAAATCTGTATGATGGTGAATTTCTTGTGTCGAGCCAAACTAAACGATTATCGGTATCCTGGATTTATCGTTTATCAGGACGCAGCGGGTTTCTAGAGAACAATGCACCTCAGTGTGGATAACATATGCGAACGGGCCGTCCACGCCTATCCAATCTGTAAGTCTAAGAGTAGCGCTTCTTTTCAACCTGATTCTTTCGATCACATTTTCCAAGCGCTTTCTAGCAACCTTTATATCTTGTAAATACACCTCAGTGTTTTGGAATCATAGCGCCGTAGTAACTCCACGTTGTTCTGTCCACATAATCACGCGTAAAAGTTATACATCGTCAGTCAGAACATAGGATTTTTTATTACCACACGAAGATGCACTTCAAGCTTCTTCTAACAATGTCATTATTTTTTCCGATCTGACAGAAGGAGTCCTCCGACTGCTCACTTTACGCATGTGACAATAAAAGCACACAGAAACACGAGTTTCGCTCTACACAGGCGCCTCTTGTCGATCTACCGAACGATCGGTATCTCATTGATCGGCCATCGCACGATCACCCGACTGACCTTACAATCGCACGACTGGCACAACTTTGGGAATGGGTCAACAATCTGATCAGCCGTTGGTTAAGCGTCCCTTACTGACACCTACGCCTAACCGACTCCTGGATTGGTTAGTAATTTGGTGAGCAAACTCGTTGGTTTACTCTGTGTGGCACCTTTCAAACTCCGTTCTCAAGGATGACCATCACCGGATTTCTATTCAGTTCCTCAGTCGCTTTGCTACGCACGGCGACGACAAACGAAACTGTTGACCTACCACCCACGCTTCGAACTCGTTGGTATTGGCTGCAAGCACGTAGTGCAAATGAGGCATTGTCTCAAATCACGGAACGCTCGTAGGCGTCCCACCCCTTTTAGGTCACACCGCCCGTCCGTCCAAATCACACCACGTCGCATCCGACGAACCCCCCACCTAATTTCGGATGTAATCTGCAGACACTTTATTTTGGACTTAATTTTTCACGTGCTATCCATAAGGTGAACTGCTTTTTTCACTTTTCATTACTTCTAGATTTATATGTTGTGCTGTGTCTCTTAATTGTTGCTGACATCCGTGTAACCGACTATCGGGAGTTTGAGTAGTCTAGAGTACCTAACTGTTAACTGTTTGTGGTGTACCTGTGACGAACTGAGTATTACAGTATAGCGATTGTTTAGTCACTCAGGCTCTCAAAGTACGTGGTCTGTGACAAGGGAATCCGCAAAAACTGTAGGATTCTAACCTACCTTCTATGCAAAACTCAAACATGTGACGGCCCAGTGTCATGTGCCAAAACCGGATAGCTCAATCCTAGCCATCCGTTCGCCCCGCATCTTGTCTACGAACCCTGACACTTTAACCGTCTCAACCACACACATCCACCTGCCAACTCTCAAGGTCACAGACCGACATCGCACGTTTTACAGGCTAGCGCGTGATCTGACAATTCCGGTCCAGTCTGCACACAGGCTCTGCTAGGCGCTTCCCACCTCCACTCCCTCGAGCGACAGCAACCCCTTTTCCGCCAACGCTGTGGCTGCCAATGCCACACACACGCACGCACGCGTTCATTCACTGAGGCTTCTCATACGTAAACCGACACGCATGTGATGCCCACACACGAAAGGACTGGGTTCGCAACGCAATACAACCTCCGACGCGTTACAGAGCCTACTATTCAGTAACCAGCTGGCTTGTCACCTAATCGAAGATACATCGCATAGTCCACCATGCCCTACTTAATCCGAGAACACAACTCCTAGTGGGAAAAGAGATACAAGACCGATCGAAGCGAGCGAGCGACTATCGTTTCTAGAGCTGGTTGACCGTACCTATTGTAGCGAAAAGGCGTCCAATAAAGCACAATCTTTATTGTCCAACACGGTAGTTAGCATGATACACGTGCGCTCGCGTTTATGGATCAGCATCCCAGCTCACAACAATCCCAGCCTTCCGCTCACGCGTAGTGTGCACTTATGCTCGGTTTGTGTGTGATCGGCGCCTTCTATCCGGGGGTTTTCCACCTGCCAATCTTCGTCTGTTGGTCCGATTTCGTTGAGCGATGGCTCGTCCGGTCGCTCGTGTTGTCCTCCATCTATCCACAGTGGGCTTTGATCGTGTTCCGTGGCAGTGTCGAGATATTCCCGCGAGTGTTGGAATAATCGCGCCTCCGATTTCGTTGTTCATTCTATTTTGCCTGCCATGTCTCGCCCGTTGGTCCGATCCGGTCGAGCCATAACTCATCCGATTGTCCCCGTTGTCCGCCATCCGATCGCTTAGGTTTTGTAAACGTACCTCCCCCGCGTTGGAGTACTCCGTCGAGTGTTCGAATACTCGCACCTCCGGCCTGACAATCCACCACACTATGTTGATAACACGAGACGTAACGCCCGGGCTACTGCCACATCAACCAGCAAGCATGCCGATTGTGAGACTCATTTTTTTGGCCAGAACAATACCTCACCCTCTATTAATCATGGTCAGTCAGGCAGGTATTTGCAACCAGGTCACTCAAAACCTAATAAATCTGTGCAACTACAACCGACTCACCTTGTCGGAATGAGAAAAAGAAGCGGGGAAAGCCCGTTCACATTTGCCTGTTTGGTTCATGCACCGTTCTGACGGACCAAGAAAAATCAGGCCGGACTGAGGACAACTGGGCACTATTGTGAAGTCCAGCACCGTTCTTCCTGAGACTGTCCCAAGTAACACACACGGTTGGTGAATTTTGTCCGGCAGTTAAAGACGACTCATCGCCATTCCTATAGGAGATAGTGGCCTCAAAGCACACCACAACACACTGACTCAGCCATATTCACTCGACAAATCTCTCCAAGTAGAATCCTCTGTTAAACGTACTGTGAGCAATGAAACTGCTTCTTGATACTGCTTTTATCCCAACGTGGTTTCACTCTTTAACAAACTGGACCAGCTTCGAGACGTGGATTCCCGACGAAACCCATTTACAATAAGTATCACAGAGACGTGATGTAAGTGGGGAAAGTGGGACGGCGAGTTGTCTATCAGTGTTACAACACTATTTCGCAGTGATGGAAACATCGATTATGGAGATAGTACCTCTACTTGGGCGCGCACTTAAATGATACCAAGTATTCCTGACAGGGTGCCACTGGATCTTCCGGAATCAGTCTGGCAAGTGGCAAACATCACACAAACGACACTTATTTGATTGATATGATTTACAGATTGCTTTCTGCATACACGGGTGTCGTAACGGTCTTGCACACCGTACTGCGCAGAATGCCATCTTTGGGCTACACTCAAGCTTTAATAATGGGAGAGTTTAATCACCGGGAGCTAGATTTCACGAGTCATTTAATTAATACTGCAAAGTCTTCCTCTGTCGAGGAAGTCTTCGAGTCATTAATGGTAGTACGGCAGCATGTTCAAGACTATATCAGGTGGCGGGTAGGTCAAGTACCGTGTTGTCTTGCCTACGTTCTTACCAACCAAGCTCATCATAACAAGCGATCTAAAAATCACTGCTTCGTTTAATCATAATGACCATGGGATAATTGAATCCAGCCACCCCCACGGAATCAGATAACATATTCCCAAAATATGGGTCTAAAGAGCTACCACAAGAAAATTCCACAAAGATAAAGCTTATCAAGGTTGAATGGCCCAGCTACATCACCACACTCAGCCTAGATCTTCACTGGTAGCCCATCGTTGGGGAAATCTCCGATGCCGACAGCAACCGTATTACAATAAAGTGTCCCTGACCTAGCAGAAAGTCTAGGCATCTAAGAAAATAGGACCAAACGTCTGGTTACTTTGAAACGTTCACCTTAGAACAGGCGCCAACTAGAACACACCTAATTTATGTTTGTTGAATATGTCATGTGACGCAATCGTATTATCGCAGCTATCAGAGAGGATCGGTCTTACTATTGTAGTGAGGAGGAGCGATCGCACTATACTACTGACCACTGCTAGTCAGCAGTGGGGCAAAAACATGGATTTTGTCATTGAAGTTGCCCGGAGGGGAGAAATACAAGAAACATCGGAGTGCAGCATGACTTGAAATGGTTCTTGGTACATGCAGGAATCGAGCATTAGCGTCTGTGGCAATCGTGATACTCTGGGCCCAGTACCGTGCGCAGATGAATGTTTTTGTCAGTTGTCTTGTTGAATCACGTAACCCACGTGTTGGTCTCATGAGTAAATAGCCCTTGAGCCATCCGTATTCTTCGTTCATAACACTATCACCGTGACCTTACTAAAAGAAACTGAAGGTGAATCCTAAGCTTTTCTACAGCGATGTCGCAGCACGCATAATATGTTTGACATCCTGCAACTGCAGACCTCTAATGAATTTATCAATAAAGATAGAGAGGCAGCTAACACCCTGCGTAAACAGCAAGTAAGTGTGCATAACTGCAAAACACGAGATACTTTGGAGCAAACTGGGAGAAACTTGACTGAATTACCCTAAATTTCAGTGTCTTATATCAGAATCAAATTAGGGGACTTACTACCTCACAAATCACCCGGTTCAGAATTGATATCCCCCGTCGCCTTGAAAAGCTGTGCTGCCGGATCAGCAGAACCTCTTGCAATACTCTTTAATCGCTCATTGTCAACTGGATGTCTACTGAAGGCTCGGAAACAGATCACACTCATGAAACTCTTCGAAAGTAAATGCAGAAATTACCCAGTAAACTATCGAGCAATAGCGTTAGTTTCGGTGGTCCCCAAAGTAACAGGGATTTTACTAGATGGATCCCTACGGACCAAGATTGAAGATTTACTAGCAAGGAGGAACATGGCTTCCGTAAGGAGTATCCGTGCATCACAAATGTGCTGATCTCTCGTGACTTTGGAAGATGGTTACCGACGCCAGACTTGCCACTGATGTGGTTTGTTCTGACTGTTATCAAGCCCTTGATACAACTGACCATCCTATCTTAGAGCAAAAGATTCTTAATTGCTGCTTCACTGAGCGCTTACTCACATGGTTTAAGGATTATCTGACGGAGCGTAGGTTCCACGTCAAGGTGAATGGAAAGTTATCGGAATGGTTCTCTGTCAATGGCGGCTTTCCGCAAGGATCTGCTTCAGAGCTCCTGTTGTTCATTCTTCTGGCTCTTGAACTACCCAGTATTGTCAAATCACTGATGCACAGAAGGGTTCAGAGGTTGTGTAACCTCACAGAACTGTTCGAACCAGTGATCTGTAGAAAATAGCTTGCAGTTTGATGTTGTTATATCGTAAATCAGAACGTTAGGCAGTGGTAGCGAGCGTAACTGGTATGGATGCAACCCGCCGAGCAGACGTATACAAAGGACATCAAATCAGTGAACGAGTTAGAATTAAGCCAAGCATAGTCGCGATGTATCACGCGAGCGTTAGTAGCCAATTAGGTACGAGGTGAACGTTTTGGCATTGCAAAGGATGTACATACACACAGCAGATACCAACTAGAGTAGTATTGCATGTTCGCCATCACAATTGTGCAGACTACTACCCTGGCAACACAAAGCTACTGGTATCAGTATTCGAACGAGACCTGAGAACCTGAGCGACAGACAGTTTTAACCTGTCAATAAATTATGCAACCACTACGGAAGAGACGTGAATAACCCCAAATCTCTTGGAAAGAAGCTGTGGTACATCCCACCCTGAAGTGTTTCCCACCATGTTGGTCTTCATAATCCACCCACTTCTGGAAACGAGCATACAGACCTGTCGTCCTTATCATTAAAAGATTAAACACACATCGAAGACGCACGTAAGTGGACCTTTGGAAGAATCATGAGGTTCAGGAATATTCACTGCACAGAAGGACTAACAAAATTAGGTCAAATTCCACTTAATGACGGACGACTGAGAGAAGAACCATTTCTTACTTACAAAAGATTTCACAGTCTTTTTTACCAACTGGTATGCTTCCCTCGAATAAACAAAGGGGAACGTCTAAGAAATCACTTATTGAAATTGGATAATGGAATAGACAGGTTACTTTGCGCGCAAAATTGCCTTACGGTTAGGGTTTTTGTGATGTACATGACTGACATGCTTTGTCCCCTTTTGTTATGCAATTGTTTTACTATTCAAAACCCTGTGCAATTGATACATACGACTCGATAATATACGTTCTGTATTATTGCGTCTAACTGTGTTTTTCGATTTGATCGCTATTCTATATAGTTGAGTTCTAATTACAATAATTGGCGTCGTACTTTCGCAATATTCACAATGATTACTTAAATGGATCAATTGTCCACTAATTAAAATGCTAGAGAAGCGGAAGATTATCTGGACAAGCTTGACATTTGATGCCTTATAAAATCTCATTTGAACGAAAAGAAGGTTGCACTCTTTTTTACATTTCATCAGCATGGAAGCTTACGCCCTTGTCAAAAACTTGGAATTTCCGGAGTCACCAATCTATAGTTCCTATTTTTTAGATCGTCGGCTTGGTTAAGCGTTCAGTCGCTCGACCCAAAACCAAGGAATGAGAAAAGACGCGATAACACTGGTCACTGTAGATCGGGTTCACCTCCCAGGCTAGGGCCCTCGCGATTTGCAGAGTCAATGGTTTGAGACGTTAGGTGAGATGGCGGCTAAGCGAGCTCAATGGTGTGAATGTTGCCGTTGTTTGGCCGAGTTGTCTGTGAAGACGTGAGGAAGTGAAAGCCGTGAGGAAGCTGTCTTGCTGATGACGCCTTACTTTCACTTACAGCTCGGTTGCTTGTTTGCAAGGTGTAGGCGCCTTGATGTATTTTTGAATCTAGACGTAGCTATTTCTGGTAATAGGTCAATTCCCCTCCTCTTCTTTCTTTCAACTCTCTTTTCATATAGGTTTTTTTCCTCCGTGGTTATGTGGCAGTTAAGCATCAGTGTGAACCACTGATGTATTTCTGTCTATGATGATGTTGATGAATCGCTTGTCCCATGTGTTGCTTTCTCGAATAAATAACCCTTGTGCCATCCGCGTTCTTGTCTCACAACACCGGTATTCGTGCCAATAAAGACCGGCAAAGTAGGTCATGTCTAGTCCGTATGTAAGTCCAGACATTTATCACTTAACGACAAATTCTAATTCGAACGTGCAATCATTGACTGATGACATTTCTACTATTTATCTATCTATTTTGTCCCTAAACACTTCTTATGTTTTAAAAACATTAGTATCTGCTTCTGGCAAAAGTCACAATGTTATTGTTGAAAGCAGTAGGGTTGAGTCAATAGTCTAGACCACTTGTGTTTTATCCTGCTGCTGTTCTGCAGCCTACACAGGTTAACATTCATGGTATCACTGGTCATTCAATGCCTCTTGTAGGCTGCCGCACTGTATCGGTAAATTTGCCCGATGCTAGCCCTGTTGATTGGCAGTTTTTAGTTTCAAGCTCAGATCCTTCTATGCTTGAACTTGAAGTTTTACGACCACTACATTCTGACATTTCTCTACTGACGTCAGTAAACGACGTTGACATTAAACAACTTATACTGGACTGTTCTAAAGCCAGGAGGAATGCGAACATCGAAGGTAAATCCTGAAACATCGGAGGACTCAGTCTTTCTTAAGAGACGAATCATTTCATTTGGTTTACGAGAACCTGCGCACAAAGAATTGTGATCCATGTATGATAAAGAAGTAATAACGCCTGTTAGTACGAAAAATTGGGCGACACCATTGAAAGCTGATGGGATTACACCGAGAATTCGTGGTGACTACAGGTTAACGTTGAGCACACGCCTACTACAACGTATCTGAACAATAGAAGGACCCGAAGATGTACTGTATCGTTTGTCAGGTCCTAAGATGTTTTCAGAAATCGATTTAAAGAATGCTTATCTACAAATGCCACTTGATGAATTATCAAAAAGTCTGACTGTGATTAATTCACCATTCGAGCCGTATCGATAAAGTTTTCTATCTTTTGGTTTGAACGTTTCTTCAGCTATATTCCAGTAAGAGAAGGACTCATTTGGATGTAAACCACATTGTGCGTACCACTCCTAATGTATTTACGAGACACGTTATCACGTGACGAAACTTTAGACTTCCATTAAAATAAATAAATGCTATTAGTGGTCAGATCAAATCTATACGTTTGCCTAGTTCTTTACGAAATATTGTATGTATGTATGTCCTTTACTTTCGGGGCTGTGTTTTACGATCATCATGTGGCAGTATTGCTAGCTGATCTGGTCAACGAATGGTAAACTAATTGGTCTGCAAGTCGTGTGTAAATCAGATTCAAATGAATGAAGCCAGAGAGACTCAGTCGTACACTCGAAATGTGAACCCGAACACCTCCTGACTACTGCAAGATTAGCCTCAAAAGTCATAAAAGAAAATTGGATGGGCAAAGGTCGTGCTGAATAAACATAAGTATACTTCTAATCGTTCCAGTGCTCTTTTTTGATAACTGTAACACCTAATGATCTTTTCATCGCGTACTGATCCACCTGATCGGCTAACGAACCACCAAACTGATGGACACTGAATGCACTTTGTCTGCCATTTGCCTGGGGTTTTCTGATGTTGATTTGAGCCCACGTTTGAAGTTGAGCTGAGATCCTACTGCAAATGTTGCACGCTGTGTCCCATAAAACTGCAGCGCCATTTAATTGAAAACCAACCGATACACCCGTCATTTCTGGCTTCCGATTTCCACTTTAGATCTGGAAGTGTGAGCACAGCGCTATGGTTATGGATCGACTGCAATTCGGCACACGTTCATTCTGACACGACCATATTGCATGGATTGTATTGAGTTGTTACTGTCTGCACGTAACGTAATGATCTCAATGAAAACTTTCTATACATCTAATAGGCCATAGTTAGGATGAAGAGATTGGTACGTCATGTTGCTGATAGAATTTGCGCATATTTGTCTACACAAAATACATTTTTAGATGTCTACAGATCCACATTCGAACAACCGTCAGTGCCAACTCGTTCTCTGCCCGTAAGTTGTTCGGGCATTTACAGTTCAACCTGTCGTCTATGAATCAAGGGTTATCTTTGTTAGCCTAAAGTGGACCTTGAATCATTACTCTCGGTTCTTATCTACTCACATGTGGCTCTTAAGCCTCAAGAAATAATGTACAAATTTCATAAAAACATGATTCGGAGAATGACAGCCATCCTAGGAATGCGAGTGGACACACAACGCGCGCAGTTCGCGTCATACCCTGGGTGACCAAAGCGCACACGGTGGCATGCGATACACGTCTGACAACCTAGCCTCTCGTTCAATAGACAAATTTCTTGTCTGTTTCGGCAGCGTGGTACAAATAGCCGATTGAGTGTTGAGCTATCGAAATAACCAGGTTGTTCGAATCTAAATATCAGTTAAGCTCGAGGTCGGTTCGCGTCGTTTTCGTTTCGTGAGCCAGTGATTGTTCAATGTCAGCTGAACTGATCGATACGTAGAAATCCGTGTTTGTACAAACTGTCACTTTGACAGGCGTCGGGATTAGCTGGAATAGGCGGGTTAGCAGTTTCATGACGCACAGTTTGTCGTAGAAGGTGTGGATAAGTAAACCATCTTAGCCAACGAAGAGGAAGCCCTTCAACAACCGGTCACTCCAAGTGTGTCAGCAGATGTGCCACAACTTTACTTGAGGGTAAAAGCCTTAAACATACTAGAAAACACGAATTTCCCGAAACAAATCTATTCCGCCCGTAAAACTCGTATATCTCACTGTTTTTCATGGCCACTGCTGGCAACGCTTTAACTTTTTATTTTATCGATCATACATGACTATTGTAGCGAAAAGGCGTCCAATAAAGCACAATCTTTATTGTCCAACTCGC
>JTDE01003112.1:0-23293 GCA_014338405.1 Paragonimus skrjabini miyazakii | reverse complement strand
ACGCATCAGACTTACTTTCCTCTGCTTGCACAGAGAAGGTTCAGTCGCCCAATACCCCCAGATTCCTTCCAAAATCTTTGGCTAAAACACGGAATCCCTTATTATTGGTATTGATTTCATGAGTCCCAGAACCCAATACATTTTTATAGTCTGGTCAGAAGACCTCAAATTGATCAGCTTTACATGATCGCCAACATAGTTCCCCCAAAAAACCAACGGATTTGTCGAGCAGGGTCAAATCTATAAGAAACTATGCTGCTGATTGGGATTCGTAGCATGATACAACACCCTACCTAGGACGATTCTTTCCGATACATCCAACACTGAGGATATGAAGCACACTGGACGATAGTTGGTCGCGTATTCTCCATTGTCACCTTTGTACATTTGAGTTACAAGAGTTGGTTTTTCATCTTCAGGGAACCTACCCCCAGCTAGCGGCATGGTAGTCACATACATGAGACTTCAACCACCAGCTTTAATGTCACTAGGTAAACACCACTGGTCTCATCACCTTGCTCACGCTGAGCTTGAGTGGCCGGTCGCGTACCTCGTATGTCGTGGTCAATGTCACAAATGCTTTGCATGGACCACCCATGGTTTCAATCCGAGGAAACCAACTACTCTCTCTTGCATGCACCTTCTGGGATAACCTGATAGGGCTCTAACCCTTTCTTCATTTGTCCGACTACCCACTAACTCCCTGAAGCGGACTGGTGGGAGATCTTGGTTGTATGGACTGCTAGAAAAGGGGGTGTGTATAGTTGCACTGCGAATGAATTGTCTTCCATGGGATAAGCAGATCTTATCAGCCCCTGGCAGTACTCCCAGGAATCGTGTTTTCGGAAAACGAGAGATGTTTCTCAGTGCTCCTATACAAAAAGAATTATGCACAAAATGAAAACACCATTTTTGTGGAATAGGCGGTGACGGTGTGCATGGCAAGAATGCCGTAGGTACTCTGTATGAAACGCTATAGTCCCCAAAGGAACACTCCCATTGAGGCATTTCATTCGACTCAGCAGTTTTGCTGTCAAGGTCGGCAGACAGAAACCTCCGAGGCTTTTGCTGAGACGTTGTGGGCTTTAGAGAACAATAGCGCCTATATCTTTCTGCGAGGGAGGTTGCTAATCAATACCGTGACTTCTGTTGAGTTTGAGTCGGAGGCAATTCTTTGCATAATTTCAGCCTCCGTGTAAGTCTTCAAATCAGTCAGTAAAATGTTGCACAACTTACTGCGAAAACCTATTATATGGACTTCGTTAATTTTGTACCGGTCACCATGGTGCCGGTATTCACGGATCATTTCGTCACGCTTCACGACACAATCCTCCGGCCAGTAGGTGTGAGTACCACCTATCGGCCATTTATAAGAAACGATTCCCACTGCTAACTCCTTTCTAAACAAAACTGCGACAAATATCTGAAAAGAAATTAGTCCACATAATTCGCATTCAGACGTGCGCGACACTCGTGTACACCTGAAATCAAGCATACAGAACCAATATTTTTTATGGACGGAATGTATGTACAATAGGTAAAACAACACCGGACGTTCCACAGAGAACATAAACATTGGGGAAGTCGGTACACAGTCTGACAATGAGCTAACTGAAAATATGTACAGTTGGGAGGAGGGAATACCATGGCTGGAGAAATCACGAGCATCCATGTTTCGTGCTTAGCGACATCAGCGGGCAAGTAAATGAGACTGCGAATGTTGAAAACGGCACTGTTTGTGGAATAAAATTAAAGATAGTGGTCCACAAACTTACGCAATAACGTGGTTGAAAAGGATTGATATGAATTGAAATAACTCGTGGAAAATATGTACATGAAAAGGAATAAACAGTAACAGTTGAGATAACGGAAGTTAGACATCACAGGCTTTAAGAAAACAGGCCCCAGATGTTGATTTTGCTAAGGTCTGTTGCATTATTTTGGGATTGCTGTGCTTTGCTTGATCAGTGTTAAAGGGTGGCCCTATCCTTCCTTAATTTTCCTTAAGAACAAACACTATTGGCCATTTTCCTTCTCACACCGGCTGCTGTAACCGTTTCCCTTACTCTCATTCAGTCAGAGCCTTGTGCATTTTTAAATGTCAAAATAGGACATTCTTCTTCCATATTCTTTTTTGAACAGCTTATCATTCTTATCATTTCTCGATGCGTGAACAGTCATTTTGCTCCAACCCAACCAATTACCATTTGTTTGAGTGAACTCGATTCCGTTTCATCGTCCTCCATTACTGAGCGGTGCCTAGTTGTCAGATTTGTTGTACAGGCATATTCTTTATTCAATTTCTGAGGATATTTCATATTCGAGGTGAGATATTCAGTTTTCATGTATATTGATTCAATTAGTACCGTATTAAATCCAGTTTC
This sequence comes from Paragonimus skrjabini miyazakii, assembly GCA_014338405.1. Taxonomy (NCBI): domain Eukaryota; kingdom Metazoa; phylum Platyhelminthes; class Trematoda; order Plagiorchiida; family Troglotrematidae; genus Paragonimus; species Paragonimus skrjabini miyazakii. The sequence goes on along the minus strand of JTDE01003112.1, from coordinate 20,909 downwards.
TACGAGCGCCTTCTTATTAACAGTCTCGAAGATAGATTATCTTCCTTGCCGTTGGATATTGAGATAGGCATATTTGGATCAACAGATCACGCGTCACTCGTTGTGAACTTGAATCGTTTGCGAACGATTCAATACCAGATACAACAGAAACAAACGCGATTCCGTGGCTTTCCAACGCCGTATCAAATCAAACGACCGACACTTATGCGCAAAGTCCACGGGAATCTGCTCACTGCTTGCCCTTAAATCGTCCTACAGTTGGTTTTGCAGTAGCGCAGGAACCTTACACCCAATGACACTTTTCCACATGAACAATAATCTACTGGTCACACCCAGAAAATCTAAGTGCATAGGATCGCAAGGGAAATCTTAAACCATATAAATGGGTAGGGGTTCGGAAGGGGAAGGAACAGGATGATGATGGTGACGATCATTGCGTCCTCGGAAATCCTCGTCATTACGCAGACGGCAAGTGAGGGTTGGAAAACTGACTCGTCCGCCTACATGCACTCCTCGGTGGACGCATTTATCACAGTCATGGTAGTCTGCGTGGCCATTGACCTGCTTGATGTAAACACGCGCGGGAGAATCACAGATAACCGCTTGCAAAGTCACATGTTCGACAACATGCCCTCCAGGAATACGAAGTCCATTGCGCAGCAACGCATTCAGTTCTGCAGTCAAGTTTTCCAGATACTCCGCGACAGAATTCGGCTTGCTGTTTCCAGAGAATATACTGATGATGAAAGCTTCCTCAAGCCACGGACAAATTACCTGACCTTGTATTGGCTAACATTGTCTCAAGGAATCTCTGAAGATTGCCATTCCATCTACGTGTATTTGGATATGCGCAGTGTGTGGTAGCGTGCGAGCTTGACAACACGCACGCAGCAGTGAAGCTGTCAAGCCCAAATACCAATACAGCGCAGTTCATTCGAACGTGGTGTGCTCAGTATTGTTTGTGGATCAATCGGCAAATGTGGAAAATAGGAGTCAAATATCCGCAGCCATCTACCAAGATCCGTCAGTGACATATTGCAATGCATATATGTAGCGATTATGTCACCCGAAATACTCCCGGGAAAATTATCACCAGAAGAATATCTAACACGCAACCCTAGCATCGTGCTTGCAATTTGATCAACTGACTGGCGACCCGATGTTGAGGGGGAACCTAAAAGAACGAAAAATTAGTTTGTCGAGAACCAAAAATATATCTTGAATTTCCACTGTCGGTACGCCGTCATCACTACCAGCATCCTAAATTGTCAGATGCAATTCACAGTCCACAACTGAAAAAAGTACAACAATTTACGTTATCTGGAGCGTCCATCACAAGTTATACCGCGGTCTGCACTCGCGGCAACAGGAAGGTTGTCGGTGACAATGTCAGACAAGGCGGCTGGATTATCTTGCTCTGCAGCAAGCCGACGCAAGCGTCAGTTCAAGCTTGACTTTGACAACCCGGGTAAGCAATAGAAGCGTTTCATGGTAACTGTCGCGAATTTCTGACAGAAATAACAGATCCATCGTTGTTGGATGAAGCAGAAATCATTGTGCATTTACACGTACATACGCACCGCAACACGTGTGCACACAAACCGACACTTGAGAGTGTGCAAGTTTCGGTGTGTATACTACTGTACTGTGCTGACTAATGTTCTACTGACTAATACTGCACAGCTGGCTAATGTTCTGTACTGTTAATCAATTAAATACGAAACGTACGAATAGAAAATCGTATACACAGCCATAATACAATTTGCAATGTAGATGAAAATTATTACCAAACAGAAACACATAGCAACACGGTTGTTAATGCATGGGGAGGTGCCCGCAGAGAAAACGGAGAAGGAACAACCCGCCCACCACTAACCAATTAAACGGCTTTCAAAGTGGCCCCACCGGCCATTACCCATTTTAGCAACCATTTAAACAAATTGCGCATCAAGAAGCAGACTATAATATTGACGGAAAACGTAACATACTCATTGTAAATTCTGTTTGCAATCTAGCTTTGTTGATTAGGTTGCATTTGACGGTCTTAATAAACCACTCCGGGATAATGGGTAATTTTTGGGGTAATTTCCCCCATAAACTACCCATCCATAGGGTAATTTGTGCTGGCTGGGAAGGGAGTATATAGAGTCAAACAAAATGGCTGCTGATTTCATGACACTACACCAGTCAAATTAAAAATTATGATGACTCTTTCAGACAGATATAAAGATACAGTCAAAAAAGGGTGTCGACACAACGTACAAAAGGAAATTGCAAAACATAACCATGACCTGTCGACACCATACACTTTTTATTCTTGAAGTAATATATCCTCCTACTGAATGGCTGAAACACCTGAAGGATGAGCAAGTAATATGCGCATGAAGCTGCACAATTTTCAGAACAACTCAATGGGTTCTGTAACCCGAACTTTTGTTTGTTTACTTGCAGGCCAGTAACTCCCCAGTGGCAGATTTTTGAACTTGATGAGTTGGCGGACCCGTGATGAATATATTTAGGTTTTTTGGCGATGCTTCACACTTCGTTGCAATTATCATCCTCTTACTAAAGATATGGAAGACAAGATCTTGCTCAGGTGATTTATTCGCTTGTACTTTTCATCGGATGGCTTCTCTACGCAGGTCTCTCTGGGCGCAGTCAAATAGCATTTGCGCTTGTTTTCACGACTCGCTATCTCGATCTTTTCACTACTTTTGTGTCGTTGTATAACTCGTGTGCCAAAATTATCTTCATAGCCACTTCTTATGCTACAGTTTACCTGATGTACAAGAAGTTTAGGGCGACTTATGACAGTAACCACGATACCTTTCGGTTGGAGTTTTTGCTTATTCCGTGCGCTATTCTGGCACTACTTGTCAACGAGCGTTTCACTTTTTTAGAGGTAAGTGACGTTCTTGTCTTATGTTAAGGTTCTTTGGGCGTTTTCTATCTACCTTGAATCTGTAGCAATTTTGCCGCAGCTGTTCCTGATCAGTAAAACTGCCGAAGCCGAGACTATCACGTCGCATTATCTTTTTGCACTTGGTTCATATCGGGCTTTGTATATATTAAACTGGGTCTACCGATACTTTGTGGAAAACCACCTAGATATGATCGCCGTTGTTGCAGGCATTGTGCAAACGCTGCTCTATTGTGATTTTTTCTATCTCTACGTGACGCGAGGTATCGTATTCTCCACTGTTTAACTGTTTCAAATTTCAGTTGTAAAAGGGAAATCACTTGCAATGCCCGCTTGATCCTATGTTGACTTTGAAATTTGCAACAACGGGGAGTGTCGCTGCCACTTATCTTTTTCGAAGGCGGATGACAAGTTGCTGTTATCGTTATTCACCAGCCAATACATGTTTTATCTTTGATTCTCCACCTGGATTTGTCTTTTGTTTCGCTTGCTTCCTCCCTCGTGGTATTTCGTTTCAGTTCTTCGATTGTAAGTTATGCAATTTCTCACCGGCTTTAAGCGTGGTGTAGGCGCTCGATTGTCTCTCGTCATTCGGCACCGCGTAAATTGCCGAAATGACAAATAAGTGGACACAAACGTGGTTAGTACTTGCGGCCGTCCAGTATTTTGTGGACCGTCTGAATTTGGTGAGGTCAAGTTAGATGGTAAATTTAGGACAGTGGTAGTGACGTTGATGCTAGATACAGCCATGATGGAAATAGCGGGAAGAGTTAGTATGCGTTGAGCGAATATGGATTTAAGATGAAACGGAGTTTACTGTAGACGGCATTCATGGGTGACCAGAAGACAAAGACCGCCTTGATGGTAGCCAACCTCTTAGCCGTTTTTGAATAGCTTTACGGATTGTGCCGGAACTAGCTCTTTCGACAGGGCATTTTAGAATTCACAGAAGAATGGAGGTGGTCGCCTGATACGAAGTTTTATGTTCAGGATCTGCGGTTCATGACGTCAGCAGTGTGGAAAAACCTTTTGTTCAGGTGGGAAGAATCGTGATTTTGAGGGCAGCCGTTGGATGTGCGTTCACTCTTCCAACGTCCCTAAAACCGCAACGTTAGAAAATGTCTAGGTAACCACATCATCTTCCAAAAGTTGAGCGCACGCATTAAGCACCCTCATTGGATGATTCTATTCGAGGTCGTATGAACCGAACTACCACTGGTCACTGCGTCCAGTTGACTACGAACTCTGTGCCTCACCCCGTTACCTTGTGGGTTAGGTTTCCTGTAAACCAAAGACTGTTGGTGAGGCCTTTCAAACCAACTGCCTCTCGGACAAACGAGAGATATTCCGCCCCCACAGTTGTAAAATTTGTTTGGTTCCCATCATAACTCTGGACGGGGTATCGGTAACTATCATCAAATCCCGTGAGAGGCGTATAAATCGACAGGTACGAAAGGTGCACCAGGTACCTCAAATGGCTAGATCCCACTCAAAGGACGTAAGAACTGATTTGATCACCTACCCCCGACAAACGGAGGTAAGCGTTGCAACAACCGTATTGGCAACTTGGATAACTAAACGTAAGCCAAACTACTAGTTATCGGCTCCCAATAAACGGTGGACAACATACTTCTCCCGGCTGCTTCAAGAACTAGGTTTTTTCGAACCAAGGGTCTCTGACATGCCACCCCACTTTGGCCTGCGAACCCGGGAAATTTCCTGTCCTCGAATGTGAACATAGTGGCGTATCGCCAGTTATGAGTACTGCTTCAAGCCACTGTTGTAACTCTGACCGAGGCGTCAGCGACCGTTTTTTCTTCCGTGTCATACTCCGTCGCGCCACAGCAATCTGCATCAATAATCCTCGTGGGCAAATGCCTCCTCATTTGGTGACCCTTCAAACTTGCTTTCGAAAATATGGCAGAAACTTCCTTTATTTACTGTTCGAGACGGAAGTCGTGGCTAGAGTTAATGCACTAAACGCTAATGTAATGTCTTCGCTCGACCGACAAGCCCTTTATAGAACCTCTGACATCGTTTAAGCTTGTCATCTTCAATGCTGTAACACTTATGCAGGTAGGTCGACTGGGAGCTTTTGCACAAACTTTGGACGCTTTCCCAATGGCTGTGTGTTGTATTGCTAAAACATGACTTCAGTATTCTCGTGCAGTACTGCGACATCCATCTGAGTCAGCTCCTTCATACTGCACATACGATGCGTGCTTGTCTGGGGACCCTGTGACTCAAGCCACTAGCCAATCCGGCGTTTAAACTGATCTAAGCGCATACTCAGAGGTGATGCTTAACTGGATACCTTTTGACAGCCGTCCGCGATGTCAGATTCGTAGGTATAGTTGGAGCAGTGAGAGGCCCCACAATAAATGCTATCTGCTCGTTGTGGTAGGATATACCCTCATGCTACAGTCCAGACGTAATCGATGATTATTTTTATTACCGGCTCACTAATATTCCTCAAACAGCGCGAGGCACTGACATTGTAGTACCGGCTGGAGACTTGAACGCTCAAGCAGACATGCTAATGCGGATAGGCTTGACTCAAGTGACTAGTACCCATATGGTATTCGTCGAACAGAAAACGGTGAAGTTTGTTGCAGCTCTGTCCACATAACTGTCTGTTTCCACGTTCAAGACGTCAAAGCGCCACCTGGTGACCTCTCGTCAAATCAACTGGGGACAGATTAACCATATAACCGTCGACTATCGATGGAACGGTTGTTTTCAATACCACAAGTCAATACATGGTACCTGTGTGGATTCACATCATTCACTGGTGTGCGTCAAGTTCCTCCGTGTTTTGGTGAGGTCATCCAGTCGTCAAGCGCAGAATGACTTGTCTAAACTAGCAGAAACTAAGGCGCCTTACGCATACTAGAACGCGGATGTCTCTAGTCTAGTACTCCACCCATCAGACGACATTTAAGCACATTGGGCACATATACGGTATGCAGTGCATAAATGTGATACTGCTGCTCGCCGGAACGTTTCATTCAAGAGCGAGTACCATTCAGTCCGCACTCGCTTCTAACTTCGGAAGTAACTACGGCTTGGTCGCGAGACCCAGTGGACAACGCGCTATCTAAATGGAACAAGCTGTTGCTACCGGGGACTCTAGAAAGCTTTCCCATCTCATCCGAGCAACAGAAAGCTAAATGTAAGCAAAGTACTCTGCGAAGCCAATGGTAAGCTTGTTCATAACATGCAGCGGTACCTAGGACGCTGAAGTGTGTTTCCAACAACAGTTCAACTGACAACCCGCGCCGTTGACTAAACCTTCTGATTCTGTCTGTGTTCACTGGTCTGTTGACTTTTCTCCCTCCTCCGAAACAGAAGTCTTACTTAAGACCAAGTCCTTAAAAAGTCATAAGGCACCCGGCCCAGTCGAACTCCGTTGTCTTTTTGGTAGAGGGGGCCAGCCTTAGTCAAAGAGCAGACGGCTGTTTCGGACTCTGGAGCACTGAAGTTGTTCCGAATGGTTAGGATTTGGTTGACGTCATTTCCATTCTTAAAAAGGACTCACGCACTCTACTCACAAGTCACTGATGGATCAGCTTGATTTCTGTTACGTCTAAGTTGCTTACAGTAATTATATTTCGTGTGTAAAGCGAAACGCGCGAACAGCGTATCCGGAAGCAGCAATTCTGGTTCTGCCCTGATCGCAGCTGCATTGAACACATCTTCACACCGTTAGAGACTTGAACTCCGCCATTTTTGTAGAAAGCCAACAAATGTTCTTTTTAGACCCCAGAGGGGCTTTCGATTCACTTGACAAAGCTGCACTATGAGACTGTCGAGGAGGAGTGCGCCTGAGAAGTATGTAAACGTTCTGAAAACAATTTACTGTCAGACCTCCGGCCGGGTTGGGACTTATGGCAGCGTATCGCCGATCTTCAACATCTCAAGCGGAATACGACAAGGTTGTTCAGTCTATCCTGCACTATTCAACTTTGCATCAGACCATCATCATAGCAGCCGTGAGGCTAACCAGAGGGTGCTATGGCTCGGGACACTGCTCACCTCAACAATGACGTGGAATGTCCTAGAAGAAAACACTACTAAGAAGTCTGAAAATTATTAAAAGAAAACCAACAGGAAGAACTAGAAATGGTATGGACACATGTACGCCATTGACTGCGACATCGCCACCTCAGATAGCGTCTTCAACCAGCGGTTTGAGTGATCACGAGGACCCTATCCAGGCATGCGATACCAACCCACTTTGTTCAATGCAGCAGTCAGAGTCTTCATATTTCGTGACCACGTTGTTGCTTGACCACTACGCAGTTTCACCCAACTGTTGTTGGTCTCAGTATATAATCTCCAGTGCGATAAACGATCAGATGAAATACGGAGTACGTGACCCAACCATCGTAAGCTGTGTACCATGATTAGTTGACCAACTGATCGCGCATGCGGAACGTTCCGAAATACGCGTCGGCGAACTGCCACATTGCTCACGCGATCAGTCCATTTAATGTGGGCTAATTGGCGGAGACAACGATGATCAAACACAGCAAGCCTGTTGACATCTTCCTTGTGAACAGGCCACGTTTCCGAACCATCGAGCAAAATGAGACGCACACAGGCATTATATACCCCGAACGTCTTTTCGACGCTACAGATGACGCAGTTTGACAGACAACTGGTGTCTGCTATACTCGCTGATATCTCATCAGCAATATTACAGGCTGACGAGATAGTGCTACCCAAGTATGTGAAACTGTCCACAGTCTCGAGCGGATTATCTGCAATGAAGAAAGTAGGAGTTGAAGTGCCCCAGTCTTGAAGCAGCACTTTGAAGGTGCAAAGCGCATTCCATACAAACCAGCTCGGTCACTCACCTTGTTCAGCATGGTCTGCAGGTCTTCGGCAGAGGGGCTAAGTAAGACAGTGTCGTCCACGTACTCTGTAGCGTCAGCATGATCTCAGTCTCTGTGAATGATCGGGTGCATAATAGCACTGTATTTGCAATTCTGTTGTACGGCTGCAAAACGGGGTCCGTCCGCGCATCGATGTCTATGAAGCACTAGCGGCGGGTGATGAGAACATCATATCGGCAGTGATCAAGTTCGTCTACGTGTCTGCAGAACGGATACTCTTTAGGCATTCGGCATACTTAACTCGCCTCCTAGACTTCGTTGGCTTGATTACATCTTACGATTGCCAACTCATTACGGACCGAAATTTACGACAAAGGAAGGCGGAGCACATCTCCAAGTGGCTAGTGCGAACAATGAGTCAACGTGGGTCAGTATGCCAAAACTCGATCAAAAACCCGGCGTTAATCGCAACAGGTCATGTGGTTGACCCTGTCACTTCGTTCATTGTCCTATTGTGCAACCGCAACCCTAGGTTGTTGGCGTTCTCTGAGGCATTGTTGATCAAGCGTCACGCACCGTCCTTTGTTGGCAAAAGGTGCTGACGCAATCAATTTCGTTACCGTGGCAGTGAACCCTGATTACTCCCATGTTGATGTTCGTTCATTTCACTGTTTTGTCGCCATGCGCTTAACCTATATAACTGAATGTTTTATTTATTCGACTGATGAGAATAAACGAAATGCTTGCATCTCACAATGTATGTCTTCTTGCCGTCTTAATGAACTGGATAAAGGGAACTCAATGTCTCAAAAAACTCATCACTTGTTAAACCCAGCTTTGTTAACGAGTGTTGATTTGGGCTGGAGGCGGCAGCGTGATGACAAGCATGTAACTTGGGTTTGGGGTATGAAAGCACTTACCCCATCTCTTAGTGGGGCATTCGTCTGCGGTTCACAGGACATTGAATACCTTCGGTTGAGGACGTTGTCTGTTATGACGAAAAACATAAGTCAGTGGCGCTCGTGTTGCGAATTTCTGCGTGCATGGTTATTTTTTCTCTGCATTTTCATGTTTGCCTTTCACAGTGTCTTCTCATAGTGTGACACGTCTACCACTTCATGTGATTATTTTATGTTGAACATACTATGTAAATGTTTGCGATCATCAGTTATCTTGCCAATGCTTCAATAAATCGGGCGAAACGCGTCGATGAAACTCCCTCCAACGGTTATTAGCCTTTCTTGTAAGCGGTTATGTATCTGTGCTCATTTTGGAGCGGTAAAATGAAATCCAATCATCAACGGTCCGTGAATACTACGTTGCAGTTGTCGCCTCATGTTCGGAACTTTCCGAATCAACACGGTGGACTCGGATTAATATATACAGGTTATAATTGAATGAAGTTAGTCGGATAGTGTTACTAGTTTTCAATCATAGTGAAGGAAGTCTGTCGCATCTTTTCTTATTCATGTTAACATCGCTACTGCCATCAACCGTAGATTTATCAGTCTGTCTCAGGGAATCGATTCCGTACGCATTGCGTACTGCTGACAACATTACCTTCAAGAATGGTATGATCGACGAACAATTAAGAATGGTACTTGTACTGAGGTGTTGAAAACACTAGAATTTGTGTGGCTTTCCGTCGTTACTTCACGAAACCTTCTGCATTGTTTGAACTCCTCTCTGAAACAGTCACGGTGGGTTTTGTATTGATATCTGCAGTCTGGTTGACCAAGAGGCGAAGTGCCTAACTAAACAGTATCTAGTTTCATCAGCTGTACGATCGTTTGAGCGACACGGCTTTTCGCCAGCGCATATTAAAAGGTCTGTTGAGCGATCAGTCGATCAAATTATATGAATGCAAAGCTTATGTTAATTCTAGCTGTAACTGCTCTTGTGTGAGTTTCGGCAACCCGACGTCATTCAATCTATTTGTGTACCATATGACAATACGTAAATTGGAGACAGCTGTACTCCGTATACTAGCTCTGTTTATTGCAGTGAGCTTTGTTCACCGAAGCCATTAACGGTTGGGCAAAATAATGGTGTGATCAAGCAACAACATGCTCAGAAATTGTGAAAAGGGGCCATCTGAGATTATAGTATGTTGTAGCCATTGCCGTGGCTTCACCCATAGTTACTAACTTCATGAATTGATCTTGTTTTATTCGGTTAATTTTCTTTGTAATGGCCTCTGTATTACTCCTCATGACTTATACCGTACGGCAGCTCGAACACGGTCTGGCTCGACCGCTTGTGTATGTATTCTTGATTGGATGTCAAAGTTGAATCGTGCCATTCAGAAGATTTAACCAAACGTATGATGGAGGCATCTACATCTTTTTTACACGGGAAAAATATTTTAATGTTCTAATGATAACCAGCTAAGTTGATTTTCGGATGCACACTTGTTCGTGAAGATTTTTGACTGTTGCGCACAAGTTTCTTATCAAGGATAACGAATTTTCATCCAATATTATCTCAGCTTCCGAAGTTTGGGGGAAGTGCGATTGCTTTTCATAATGCACCGTTCAAGCATTCTGTTTGATTAGGCTGTAGTTCTGCCGGTTATTGTTTCTTTGTTGTGGAGGCGGCTTCTAAGTTAATCGGAAATGAATAGCAGTTACAATCGTAAAAGGTTTCAGAACGTACGAGTAGTTTGAAAAATAGTTGATCATAGTTCGACACACTGGCGCGGTTTTTCGTTGTTAGTTACGAGAAGCTGATGATATACCACTTATAGTCGTAAATATACTTTGCTAAGGGTTGTATAGCCATTATGAGGCAATCATTCCGTTGTACGCATGCTGTGTTTTAGGTGTTCATTATTCATGATTTTGCAGATTTAAGCGAATTGTTTGAACATGTGTACTGCACCGTATTGGCTACACGTAGATAGCGAAGATGTCAAACTTTTTCAAACCAAGTACAATATGTCAATGGGTTGTCATTCCAGACAACCCATAGCCATCTACTCTGGGCATATACGGATGACTTCAGGCGTTTTTGTCGGCTGAGACAGTCAGATAAATCAAATCTATCCAGGTAAACATGAATCACCACGTTGAGCTCTACCAGTTTACAACGGGAGCATTGACCCAATCATTCTTTCCAGACATCACCCTGACTACATCTCCCGTTTCGTGTTTCTACAGTTCTTATTCACCTGTCCAATAAGTTGCACGCATTATTCTCAGGGCTATCTCCCTCCTTAAGTATCTGGGACAGAGACAGATTGTGTGCAATTCTAACTAGCGTCATAACCAAGTAATATCACCGCTCGTTTCTCCAATGAAAAGTAGCTAAGGTCGTTTTGATAAAGAATGGCTCTGCGCCAACGCTGAGTGGTATTCGTCGTACGTTCTATCGTCTTCATTAAAAGGCAGTATACCATTAGTTCGCGCCGATAGCTAGTCGTGATGTAACCATGATAAGAAGAGCAAGCTAAGAAAGACGGGGAGTAGATCTACTTACCAAAAACTACTATGTCTGAACTCGAACACTGAATGTCAAGGCGCGTACACCTTGCAAACAAAAGACCGAGCTATAAATGATAGTACGGCGTAATCAGCATGACGAATTTTTTAAGACTTCCACTGCTGTGCGCCACTATTTGCACTTACCTCACAAACAATTCTGGCAAACATCGCCAACATTCATGCTAGAGAATCTGATTAGCCGCCATCCCACCCAATGTCTCCAGCCACCGACTCCATGAATCGCGAGTGTCCAACCCCGAGGGCCGAACTTTTATGTCCACCACGCCAGCTGTAATGGGTCGAAAACGTACAATGGATATTAGGGGCTCAGTAATGAACGAGGTGAGGCTAATCTCCCGGTGGTTTTCGCAAGTGTCCTTGAATCTCTTGAAATATAATTGTTGTCGAATGAAGAAAGGAACGTCTCTGCCGTGCACACTAACCGAGGTACACTGAGTAAAGCCTTTACTAAGGCCTTCTTTGGAAAGTGCCGGCGCGAGATCATATGGGCCAGTAACCCTTCCGTGGAAGGGTCAGTCACACACCTTCTCCTTAACGAAGGGCTTTAACCGTACTAATCAGGACACAGCATTGCACATTTTTCGTGGTAGCGTACTAGAAGCAATAGCCGAGTTAAATCGGAACTGTTCTGTCGGGCGGTCTAACCTTCTGGGTTCGTTTGCCGTCTACTCAGCTGAAGGTATATTGCTACGTGAAAATCTGAATGCAGACTGAGTATCTGCTTAAAACAGTGAAATATGAAGTTCGTGGAAGGAGGTAGGCGAACGAAAACAAAAAAATGGCACAAGATGTGCTGTGATTTACTTTGAAGGCGCTCACAATATCGGATGCGTTTGGCTGCATAACTTTATCGGGAATTCAGTTCGAAAGAAAGCTACGGGTTGCGATTTATTTCAAAGAAGTGTCTGCCATATTTGACAAGGGGTATTCTGATTGAAAGAATGGATCTTGTCCAAGAAAATAATGAACGTAGTCGGGAAGCAATGTTTACTCGGTTTTCTGATCTACTATCACTCATTGGCAGCCATTTTCCCAAGGGTTTTAGCATTATTAAACATATTGAATTACTTATTGCATGCATCCTTGAGGCTTATGCTATCGTTGAACGTAAGTCTCTACTTCCGGACGACTTCCAGTAAACTATAAAATTAATTCATCTGCTATGGAGTCAGTCTCGCAGATAGTAGCTGTGTGCGCAGGTGTACTGCATTTCTCCCTTGGCGCTACTGTCGATAACAGACGGCTGATAAATCGATGTGGCCAAATTGTTCCGTTTCCACAAGCTTCGGATTGATATTCTTTCTCAGAGTTTCAGACATTTATCTCAACACAACTACTACTCAAGGAAAGTAGAAGTTTGCTATTCCCAGTTAAGAAGACTCGCTCCATTTCTTTCGATTGTTCAACCAGATGATGCCTGTCTTTGGGCAGGCTATCTTAGTCAGATTGTGTTCAAGTTCTCGATGATTCTTAATCTAATCGGCTAGGTGGAATCAAGTGACGCTTGCTCATAAAGTTTATCCACATGACGAAAATACGATTCTATCACAATTGAAGGTTTCCTTTAGAACATACTTTTTCGAAGCTTCTGTAGCTGATGCACTTTACACTCAGTGTTCGTTAGGTTCTTTCATACAGCTCGATCTAGAAAATTTGTTAGTTGCTGCCACTTGACAAGCGTTCTCTACGTCGTCGTCGTTTGAATGCTAGTTACTTATCAAGCATTTGCGAGCGTGTGACTCAGTTTCAGGTGATTGCTCCAAAATATCTACGGCTAAGATGCACAGGACGGTCCTCATGTAACTGACCCTTCCTGTGCCGACACGCCGCATTAGAAATAGAGGAACCGTGAGATGCACTCATTAGTGATGTTTACACATTGTCAGTTCGTTGTGTTCGGACGTCAGTGCGATCCCCATTCAAAATTGTCTACGAGATTCGGTGTCTTTAGAGGCGACTAACGGTGCTAGAATAGTAGACTCGCGTCCCAATGATTTGACTCACACCATGTTTCGGACTTAAGTAGGTACTTGTTGACCCGCTTGTCGGGGAGTTGAATCAATAGTATCCGATAAATGGGATTTCAGTGCGGATATTCAATGTTAAGGGTTACCAGTTGTCTTGGCTTTAAGAAACAGCTGTCCTAAGATACAAGGAAGACCAAATAGAACTAGACAGTGATAATTACTGAATTGTCACCACAGTGAAAGCGATAGCATTTGTTAACTCCTGGTCGTTTATGCTATAGAATGGAGTTGATTTGAAGGGCCACGCTCCGAGTTCCTGACACGAAAGTCCGGTCTGCGAAAAAACGGGAGATAGTTTTATTGGGAGACCCCACCGACAGCTAATGGCTCAGAAATCTGATTCGCTTGATGAAGAGAGATCCGCCTAGTCGGCGCGCGCAGTGATACCTAATTTTGGTAATTGCTGCACCCAGATGATAGAATTAGAGTTGTCTCAAACCTTCGAATGATACTGAAAGTTGTTCGACAGTGTATTGTGGAGCGCCAATAGTCACAACGAACCGTTTGGCGTTCAAAACACTTTCGAAGTTATCTTTCTTAACCTCCCTTTCCTTATTCGGAAGAAAGCATTTTTGTAACTATGAAAATAGTTTCTCCGTATGCTTATAAGACGAGTGACTACTCTTCGTTTAACTGCTTCTGTTTAGTGTGTTTGATATAGTTGTACCTGGTAATGCCGATGTATTAGTCAGAAAAGCTATCCGGATCAATGCGGTGCGCATGTCACAATGTCAAGGTAGCAGGTAGGGTCTACGACATGATCGAGCCAACGCAAGGCCAGTACTGTGGTCCATGCTCATATCTAAGGGTGATCTCCCTAGGGTTTTTAAATTCTACAAGAGCTCTGCGGGACCGAATGAAAGTGGCTCTTCTGTGGTTGGTACTACTTTGCCCGGGAATAGACACGTTGAGTAGCGGATGACCTATTGTTGTGTTTCAAACCCAACTAGGATCCGTTATCAAACAATTAATGAGCACCGGGATGAGATCATTTTATCACTCACTGTGTCCGCCTGTCTGGTTATCTTCGCTCGCCTTTCGTTTAGGTGTTAACAGCTATGACATCGTCGCCGTCTGTGTCGAGTAAGCGAAGTCCGTGAACAAAGAGCTTCCAGTACAAACCGATCCTTTTTTACTCTTTCCTGTGCAGTCATTTGTGTGTGGTCCCTATTGACTTTGTAACCAGTGTCTAAACAGTGGTACCAGAGCCGCAATATAGGGTCAGCTCATCGCATTTCTAATTTGTGTTCGTGCACGCGCGCTCAGCTGCTTGCTTTTCTCACCCACGTGTTGTTGATCACACTCGAGGCGAGAATTCACATTAGATCATTCATGTGGCCCTACACAATCCGTGGCGCACACAATAGCTGGACAGTGTTCGGCCTGTTTGACATTCCGATCTCCAGTGTCTAGAAAGACCTTCAGCCTGCTCCGGATGTGCTGCAAATAGGGCGCTGTTATTCGTCCTTACTTCTGCATTCACATTGATAAATGCCTTTATGAGACTACTGGGGTGTCTACTGGCATGGTTACAATTTGAACAAATGTTCCGGTTCTTGTTTTGTAAGTTTAGGTGCGCCACAGTGCATGCCTGCTGTTCGGAACAGTGTTCGCACGCAACTTTTAAGGTACTTAGTTGAAGGGTTGCTGTTGAACTGAAGAATAACGTCGGTTGTTGTTGGTTTACGATAAACAATAGTTCCAAGATTCCTGTGGGGTCTTCTTCACAACCAATACATTGGGGTACGCTAGTTTTAAGTCCCTCGTTTCCTCTTTTCACAGTACAGCATCTGCAAACAGTCTTGTTGTAGGCAGGTCTCTCTTCTGTGAGTAGTCTTCACCATCAAGTTGCAGGTGTGTCTCATTGCAGAGTTCCACTAGCCAGATCAGTTCTCTTGGGGGAAAGATTCGTCCTACCACGGAGACTGTCATCTTCTCTTGTCGAGAAATGCGGACATTCTGTTGCAAAATTCTTCGGTATTTCAACGGATACTGAAGTAACAATTAAAAGAGCGAGTGTCTTCTTACAACTCCAGGGCTCCAGTTTCTCTTAAAAATTCAGGTGAACTGTTGAATTCATGGTTATCATGATGGTTATGCGGAAATCCCGGTTAGTGATATACGGTATAACGGGATTACAGGGGGTGGGGTACAACCGATATATATATATATATATGAAGAAAAATGGTGACTCGCAACCATTCACTGCGCTTCTTAAGTGAAACAGCTGCTTGGCATTATTTGTGGCTAGCCAGAATGTATGCTGTGTTTTGACAAAACAATCCCAGGGCTGTCTTTTTTCGCAACCGGGGAAAGCTAATCCGTCTAGGTGTTAACAGGGCTCACTCCAAAACTTATATCCACTCTGGTCTTACTTGAAACAAATCTGCGAATTACCAACTTGCTGAGCAAGGTAGGTAGTTGCCGTCTACCTGGCTGGGCAGTTTGCGACCACCCACAGCGCTCGATGAAAACACTGATACGACACTGTGTCGCAGTCATTGACGAGCCCATATCCGTAAACTTGTCGACTTTTCTAACAAAACTCAGTGGCCTTTGATTTTCTTTCCGTTCTTTTTCATCGCTATACATGTGTACTTATCAATCAATCTACAACCTCGTGCACCACTGTCAGGATCAACGGCAGCCCGAACTGTAGAACCTGAGGATACAACTCAGTACTGAAAATCATTATATTCACAGTGGCTTTGAGCCGTATCAGAAGGCGCTGTGGCTCGGACAACCGCTCACTTTAATTGTGATGTGTTATTTTTTAGTACGTCCGTGTACTAAGTTAACACTTTCCCAGGTATACGCAGCAATACCAGACGCGAAATAAAAATACCGATAATTGTGGGGACCGAAAATATATTATACGATAATTACAATTGGTCTCGATCAGCTCTAAACGAGACCGACACTCGGAAGTAGCTGGGGGGCTAGAGATCCGACCGTTGATCGCGCGAGCAAGCCATCAGAGTGTATATGGCGCGATCGCATGCATTAAGCAGACGGCAGGCAAAGATCCTTAAGATCCCATGTACAATGTGAGTTACGATTTTGGGAAGGATTTTACACATTGTACAACAGGCAGACCGGGGTTATCTTCAGGTCACTATAATATTTTAGAAGAAGGAAAACATCGCTAAACGTAGTAAGAGAAGACTACGCGGAAGAACTAGGAATGATATGAATGTAACAACGCCATAGACTGCGGCACACTGCCATCTCAAATAGTTTTTAACCGGTGATTCGAGTGATCTTTAGATCATCAACTAAGCAGGCGACACATATCTACTTTACTCAATGAACCAATTAGGATCTTCATATTTCGTGATCATGTGGTTGCATGGCAACCAGGCGGTTTCATCCAACTGTTGCTGATCTCAGTATACGATACCCGGTAAGGCAAACGCTCAGCTGGTATGTGGAGTACGTGACCCGACCACCGCAGATTGTTTAGTATGATTAGGTGGCCAATTGATCACACAGCCCGAACGTCACACAACACGCGCCGGCGAATAGCCACATTGCTCACGCGATCAGTCCGCTTGATGTGGGCTAATTGGCGGATACAATGATGGTCAAACACAGCAAATCTTGACATTTTCGTTATGAACAGGTCACGTTTCTGAACCGTCGAGTAAAACAGAATGCACACAAGCATTATATATCCTTCATTTAAGTGACAACCGGACGTCTTTTCCACGCCATAGAAGACTCAGGCTGGCAAGAACAAATTGTGCCTGTACTGTCCTTTCTGTTATCTCATCGTCAGTGTTGCAAGCTGACGGGATAGTGCTACCCAAGTATGTGAAACTGTCTACAGCTCCAAGTGACTGGTTCTACGCAAGATTGTGCACAGTGGGTGTATTTAGAGCTATATAAAACTTCTGAACGATACTGAAGATTGTTGGACCATATTATGCAATGCACTGGCGACCACAGTCCACGGTTGGGCGATCGGAGTGCCCTTCGTTTGAGGGAAATATTTTTAGGTTCATTTTTCCCGATTCAGAAGATAACAATGTTGCAACCATAAGTGTTTCTGCTGAAAATGATGATACACGTTGTATTCGAAGATGTTGATCGTTTTGATTTAAATGTAGTAAAATAATCTGCTACATCAGGTCGTCAAAGGTACTAGTTATTTGACGTGATTTCATTTCCGCCGCCGGGTACTTTTGTGAACGGCAACGCAATGTAGACGTCTTCCTTGTCAACAATGCTCCGTGACGTTTACGGTTCTCTTTTACATAGTGTTGTTGATGAACTTATATTGTGGCCTCGGTACAAGTTTGTTTTGCTTTAATAACCAGACAATGTACGGTACCACATTTGGAACTGGTCGGCATTCTTGAGGCTTGAATGTGCAGCATTTGGCTGATTGTGAACAGTAGGTTTGTCCGTTTTCTCTTCATGGATCTCTCCGCGATTTTCTGTACGTAGAACTCGAAGGTAGTTACTTCTTTGGATGATACACTCTTAGCCGTATGGTAACGTTGTGCTCGGTTTCATCCGATTTTTGCTAACCGGGAAATGCGCGTTCTGTTCCATGTTTGTATACCGTTTCAGTGACATAGCAGTAGACTGAGTACTGTTACCACGGAACGCGATTACAAAGGGCATATATCAGTTCTAACCCATTGGGCCGATATACAAACACGGGTAGGGAGTTTTGTATCGTCTGTTGGGTGTATGTGGCCTCGCCACAAAAGGTCAAATGCCGCACCCTGCCAATTTCGGAGGCGGTCGCAATCTGATTCCGTCACATGGATTTGTGTCCAGAACCAGTTCATTTAAACGCCGGGTTGCCCAACCTGTAGAACATTGTGTCCTTCTCCCACTGACTACCGAAGACCTATTTCGTTTGTATTCCTAACTACAGTGGGATCGTGTTGATCACTTCTACCCAACCACCTCAGCTCTTGTTTTTTTCGACTGACAACGTTTTACTCATCGTTTACTTTTATATATTTGTGCCTGATGAAAAACGATCTGTTCGCTGAAACTTTATGTGGTCTCCTTGAGGATTTTCAATTATCGTAAACTACGATATTGAACAAGAGAGCGGAGATTAGCGTACGAACGAAAGATAAAGGTGACGAAACAGCACTTAAGAATTCTTAAGGAAAGTCGGCAGCTGTTTGAAAAGTTGCCTGCGGTTGCAGCACACTTCCGATCGAAGCAATGTTCCTCTGATCTCCAGATCACACGTGGTCGCAGAACTGTTTGTTTTAAACAGTGCGGATCCATTCGGGTAGTCGATCCTGTTTAGGGTAACATGTTACCGCTTTATCCTTAATTTTACCGAACGATGACCGCAAGGACTATCAAGAAACCGGCTGCAGTTGTGACGAAGCCTGTATACCAAGCTGTCAGTGAGTGCAAACTTAACAATGTGAACCTAGCGAACCCTAAATACTGCGGGATTAACATTTCGAGCAGAGTACTGTATGGGGGGTAGCGGACAAAACAGGCACCGGATCTCTGAAAGGTCCTTAAATGTCATTCGGGTCATTTTTTTATAGCAGTTCGCGCAACCGGTTAAGAAATTTTCATTGGAAGTTCAGGCGTGACTTGTACACCGATTGAGAAACCCAATTACATGAGGCCAGTCAGAGAAGAGGTCGGCATCCGGGAATACTAAAAGACCTACAGCTTATCCGCGTTGTTCGCACTAAGCATCTATCCGTCGGTGAAACAGTCACCGAGACGAGTGACACATTTATATCCAACCCAAAAGGGACACGAAAAGGAACAGCTTAGTTGGCCTTCAAACCGTACTGCCATCCGTCGGTAATATCGTACTGCGGCATGTGAGCCCAGAAATATCTACGTGAAACGGGGTTCTTGATTGCATCTCGGTTTCCAACCGCTGTAAGACAGTTGGTCCAGACAATCTCCTGTCGTACGTTCACCAATGTCAACTGATTTGAATGGTTGGAGACGTCCAACTGAACCGATACCACATAATAGTTCTAACGCTCTCAAAAGGTACCCAAGAGCTCGCGAAACTCACAGGATTATTAAGTTGACTGCAGTCACAATTGTAGCTATAACGTAGTCACATTTCATCGCATCACTGCAGTCCGGCAAACTGACTTCGAGAGAAAGCAGACAGGATGCACAGATAACATCTTTGCTCTTTGGCGAATTATGGAGCAGTGTCACACACACATGCCCACTGTAATGTGCGACCGAAACCAGCAGGCGCGCACTAGTTGAATTTGAATTGGCGACGGAGCGTGCTGCTGTGTTATCGGCGCCGTTTTAGTTATCGTTTGTGTAAGTCGTGTGCATGACTTACTGGGCCTTCGGCTCATGCTTGTTCGTGTTGTTTCCTTTTTCAGGATTGTTGCTGGAACCCCCTACTTCGGAAGAACGCTGTCCCCTGGTGTCTCCACATTACCTCAGAATTGGTCCGTAAGTGTAACGGAGAACCCGAGGAGAAAAAGCCGGCTTGCATGCTACACCACAATTGTCGTTTCTGTCAACCGTGTAAATGCTTTCGATCGTATTGCCCGCATTCTTGTTATCAGTTGACTGCAAGGATGCACTAACCAAGTATTTGAACAGGTTGTAAGGGCTCCAATGAACTAATTCGGCTTGAATTTAAGTATACTGGAAGCGTTTAGAGATTCAACGCCAACGTACTGACTGCTCGTTTTTCTCATTTATTTTAGACAAAGTAGCGGAATTTTTACAGTATTCGCAAAATACAGATGTATACTTTCCTGCCCGCTATGAGGTTGGTGAAGCTTTGCCGTGTTGACGGCAAAATGTTACTGTTTTACCGTTTTCAAGTGGAACAGATGATGTTACGTAATCTCTCGTTTTGTCGAATTGCTTCACTAAAGCTTGTGATTACAGACTTAATCCTGGATTGTGGAGGTTGTTTGTCGGTTCGCATACGTAAAAAGCTGTATCAGTAGCGGTGTAGGAAATCAAGATACGCCTCGTATCTTCAAGGCGGAGGCAGTCTTCTCTAATCTAAATCAGCCCTGGTAGCAGAAAAACGCTCACAAATCTCTGAGGGTATGTGTAAGAAATGATCGTGAGACGCATTATCCTATGACTGTCAAACGAGGTCGCCCAGGATAAAAAATAAACCGTCCTCGTACTCAACAATCGATTTCCGTATTTTATCGCACTTATAAAATGACACAAGCTAGCACGCACTTATCACATTCCTGACCTATTTTGCTACCCTGACTTGGTACATGACCATCTAAGTCTGTGTAAATGTGGTGACTGAATAAAAGAACTCGTTTGACAATCAGTGCCAAACACCGGCTTCCTCGCCTCTTCGTTGGTGCCACTCGATACGAACGATTGAACGCAGACATCGGTGGTCGAACACCTGAAGGCGGTTCACGTCCTCTACTCTGAGCGGCCAGGTTTCGTTGCCGTGAAGTAAAACAGCCCTCACTGTTATCTGATATACGCGACCCTCAGGTTTCAGAGAAACACGTCTCTGTCACCATAGGTGTCTCAGATTACCGAACACCGTTTTAGCCTTGGAAATACGCGCTTCTGTTTCATTCCCTACACCTCCACCGCCGCCGCTGATGCAGCTTCCCAGGTATACAAACCGGTCAACAACTTCCATGACTTCATT
>JTDE01003111.1:69279-85429 GCA_014338405.1 Paragonimus skrjabini miyazakii | reverse complement strand
AATGACGAGGTTGAATCAAATAGTTTGGACCACTAGTGGTGGGATCAGTGTACAAGCTTAATGCAGTGGCGCTCGTCCGGACCGTATCCTGTCTTGTTCACTTGTGCATCGTTCCGTGTTCCCATCCGGGTCCAACCGCGTCATGCGTGCCTGTGTATTGACCGTACTGAATCACCTCTAGTTGGAGCGTTCCAACTGGCTGAGTGTGTAGGTGGTGACCATGTGCGCGTGTCTGCGTGCGTTCTGATGTGGAAGAAGGTCTCCGGGCCGATGGATGGTGTGCATGCACAGGTTAGGACAGCGAGCATGACTGAAACTTGGGCTTGTTACGTGATGCGCCACGTAAGATAGCGAGACGACGGCTACATAGCCTCCCACCAGCTGTGAGGTTATGGTGAAACAACGACTACACGTCGATCTGGAAAACGCACTGATCAACCGGATTTAGTTTTGTAGGTACTTGTTCCAAGAAGTGCGTGTGAGTCAGTTTGAGTAGCTTCCTCCATAAGTCGCGCTGGAATGAGACGGTCAATCGATATGTTGTTGCGAGAAGCATAAACATTCAGCGTGTAACGTTTGTCCGAGCGATTCAGAACACGATACTGACCTTTATACGCTGATTGTAGGGGTTCGTGGAGTTTATCACAGCGGACAAATACCTGCGAACGGTCAGTCAATTTGTTATGATAATTGGTGGGTTTGCTCTGAACTCGCGGGGCTGATAAGCTAACTTGGATATGAAATGCTGCAAGCGACTTACGTCGTTCGTCGGATCAGGAGAGGTTGCGTTGTTCGAATAGGCTAGTAGCTGACCAGGTAAACGCAAGCTGGTGCCATAGGTAAGCTAAGCTGGGAGCATTGAATGTCAGCAAGAACGGAGTTACGTAGTCCGAGAAGCACCAGCGGTTGGACCAAGTTTAGTTGTCAGATTAGCCCTCAATGTCCGGTGAAATCTTTCGACCATTCCGTTGGATTGCGGATGGTACGCTGTGGTACGAATCCGTTGAATTTCAAGAAGACGTGTGAGCTGCTCGGATAAATGAGACTCGAGCTAGGAACCGCGGTTCGTAGTTATGGTGGATGGTATGCCAGAGCGTGAAATTCATCCGACTACGAATGCTGTTGTCAGGCTTTATGTAGTGTTGTCACAGATCAGAAAAATTCAGGTCACTGGGTAAATCTGTCGATACATGTAAGGAGATATGTGAAACCTTTCGATGGTGGTAGGGGTCCAACAACGGCGGTGTGCACGTGGTTGAAGCGAACATCAGGTGGAGTAAGGGTATGATGATGAACCTTCGATGGTTGACACACCAAGCAGCAACGCGTCCAATCGCCAATATCCTTGTTTATGCTGAACCAAACGAATAGTTCAGAAATAAGTTTCCTAGATGCATTGAATCCTGGATGTGACATTTTTTGGAGGGCATCGAAGACAGTTTTCCGCATTTTTTGGAACGATAGGTTTTGGCGATCCTGTAGAAAAGCCACAAAGAAGTATTGCTCCAAGATGTGTTGCTTGCTAAGCGTTCATTAAGCTAATGTATTTATCTGTGTTAGGATCGCCAGCTTGAAGTTTAGCCATGTGCGCAAAGTCGACGGAGCTGTCGAAAGAGTTATTTGTCAGTTGGACTCGATCCGGTGAATCTGTGACCATGGTAGATGTAGCACCTGAAAAAAACGCTTTCGGTAACATAATACCGAGTCAGGCAGTCTAGTCCCTATAGCCTCGGCAGTACAAAGTGTTTTCAGTGGAAGGGTTATTGAGAGGTTACCTAACTCGCGATATACCACTTGATCGGCTTAATCAGTGTTAACCTGGCACCCACTTTCAACCAAATATACAAGGATAGCACTGTTGACCGGCCTTGATTCTCCATGCTCCAGCCACTGTTGACGATGTTCACGGATTCGTTTCAAAAGCTGTTTTGAAGTTTGATCAACATAACCTGCTCCACAGAAACAAATGAATAGGCAGATACATGCAGGTAAGGCCTGAACAGTAGGTCTGTCATTTCCAGTAAACCCAAGAAGTAAGAATGTGATTATTTGGATATGGGGTTCAGTTGCGGCGTATGTCCTGCAGATTGCCTGGTTGAGGCTGTTTGTCGGTCATTCGGCGGAACTGTCACTTTCAAAAGTCATTTGAATAAACATAGGCTTCTTTCTAACGCCATGCTCTTCGGGGTTAAGTGATGTCCTTATAATATTTACGGTGATAAATCATTCTGAGCGACCGTCACCACGGAGTACCTTCTCCGTGGATTCGATTTCACCACCTAGTGTATCAGCTGAACAAACGATATAAGCTCTGTCAGGTGGCGCACTGGGTGTCTCTTTTTTTAAGAGGGTAGAACTGCGAAACGTTGTGTACTGATTTGTCGGGGTGCTTTTTCGATAAACTCTTCATTCAATAGTGCTGTCTACCTGTCGCTGTGAATGAACGTCTAAGAAAGATATTTGGTTTCCAGTCTCCTCCTCGAGCGTAAACCTAAGTGATTGGTGGGCGCGATTAAATTTGTCGAATACCGTGCGTTAATATTCCTGATAATAACGATAAATACATCGCCTACGTTTCGAAGACGCTGACTGAACTGGTTGATGGTAACCTGATTCATGTTACGTTCAAACTTTACCGTGACAATATCGGCCAGGATGGGTCAGAGCCAGGATCACATTGCTACACCATTTGTCTACCTACACATCACACCGCTGAATGGCAGTTGCACATCGAATTTGCGTCGGACCAAATGGTCTTTTAATTTGAGTATTGGTGACCCAACATTGAGTCAGATCTCAGAAACAGATAAAACTGACAGATTTTAGCTGCGGTTTGCTTGTGAATAAGGACACCAAGTCCGGTGGACATGATTTCTGGGAATTCATAATAACGTCCTATATGGTGCGATGTTGATCAGTGGTAGGCAGAATTTCGTGGGCAAGTATCATGTATAGACTGAACAAGTTCTGTTTCAAGACCTTTGAAGCATAAGTTATGGTTCTCATACCTGGCACTGGGTTAGTTACCCCCCTCTGGACGTTTTTATTCAACTCGATACCTGACTAAGAAAAGGGAAATAGAGGTGTGCCGTTAGTTTCAGAGAGGTTCCAGGATGGGCCTTGGAAATAAACAGGACTTATGCAACCTATATCGCATTTTATTAGGTGTATAGGACTATCAGCTTTGCGTGCCTGTAGCGCAGCGCTTTGGAAAACACCCAGATCTTTGTAAAAGAGAGACTAACCCAAACGGGATTCCCGTCATTTACTACGTTTACTTGATACCGTGGCCAGTACAAAGGGCTGTTGGTGTGGTTTCACTCAAAGACATGTGGCTTACTTCCGCTTAGAGGTATAGTTTGCCCCAATCAACATCTGGCGTACGCACTGGTATCTACATTATCCGCGTAAATTTGGCACACACTGTGTGGTGGTAGTGCCATCGTTAGTGAATATCATAAACAACAACGATCCGAGACTGGGGCCCTGTGGTATCTCTTTGGAAGCCGGGTGTATGAAGAGTGTTCTCTGTTGACTCTTGTACTGGAAGTTCTGTCTGAGGAGTGGACTTGCGGCCAAGTTAACAGTTAGCTTGAGACGTTGCAAGCCCATCCTGATTAGCAAGGTATCGTGATCTACCGCGTCAAACTGTTTCGCGAAATCTAGGTGGGCTGTATCAGCACCACGGTCAGACTCCGCTGCTTCAGTGACTGAATCCCTCGCTGTCAGTTAGTTGGTCTCGCGCGAACGTCCTTGACGAGATCCAAGCCACTGGGTAGCAAAAATCGCATCTCGTCATGTGGTGTCGAATGTTCCCGTTGATTAAACTTTGCAGGACTTTTGATGTGATTCAGAGTAAAGCGATGGGACAGTGTTTCGTAACATTACCACGCGCACCACTTTCATGGGGAGGCATTACGTGGAATCGCTCTAATTTACTTAGGGTTTTGCTGTTGTCTTTATAAGTGACAAAATAATGCGTAAAATGGAGCCGCCAGGGAGTCCGCAAATTTCATGGGGAAATTAAGTGTTATATTGCCCGTACTAAGTTATTTGTGTTTGTAGACTCTAAAGCTTCCTGAGGATTGTCGTTTGAGATATTCTGTTGTTCACAAGAGCGTCAAGGTTGACAATTGGTGATTCACAAAGATACGGCAGTATGGCGTACACAGCATTCAGTTGTGACTCAGTAACATTATGCGCTTCACCGTCTGTTTTGGTAGTTCTCTCAAGGGATCTGGTTTGGGCTTATGTACGCTGGAAAGTTACGCGCACAGCGACTTTGGGTTTGACTTTGATCTTTCCGCAAGATCGCCCTAGTGGGCATCACGGCCATGTCTAAATGTTGCATCTATTGCGTAGCGCTGTGTATCATAGACCAGCCTAATCAGTGCATCCGTACTGAAACACGAACCACACCTTGCATTTGGTGATCATAGGTTTTCGGTATTGCGCCTCTGCGAATTCCACAATTTCTTCAATCGTAGAGGCCCCACTGCAGATTGTCTGGTAGATGGTAGAACTGAAGGTTTCCGAGTGATCATCCACCGTTAGCTAGTTTGATTTGCTCAGGGTCCCTAATAAGGCTAGTATGTTCGTCCGCTGAAAGGCATACGAGCCCCTGAAAGTGTTTTCTAGCCGCGCAATGTTACAAATGGAACTAAACAACAGAGTGGCATTGACGCTTAACCCCAGTGAAGCTGCGTGATTTAGGTTTTCTACTGTCATGGGTGATTAATATAATGTAAAATCCAACCGATACGATTTAGTGCCCGGACGCCATCTGGTAGAAGTCTGTATGTTTTTGCTGGGCCTGGGTCAGAGGTGACGTGTAAAAATCCGACAGCAGTGGAGTCAGGTTCGCCGGATGCGGACAGGAAGTGAAAATTTACGTAAGGATGTTCAAGATCTCCCCTAACAGGAACATTCAAGAAATTCTTCCTCCAGATATATTTCATGGCTACAATTAGTTATTTGTCATGCAGCGTGATTTTCAGAGGATGATAGATTTCATTTATTGCGCGTTCTAAAGCAGCAACAAATAGAATCTGGTAGTTCCATAAGAGGAGTTATTGCCATTACAGAGATGCCGAGATGCTCTGATAGACTTGTCACCACTTCACCACCCGAACAACTTTCCGGATCGAGTCGAAAGATGTTGAGTCCCTGTGTAGAAGGCTTGCTATCTCTGATGTCTGACGACAGCTAAAAACCAGTGATGGCGAGTTACTGGGGCGTATATTTATCACATAAACTGCGCAACTCCGACCATTTGTTTCGCAGACTGTGCACTGGCATGTAAGCATCTGCAGAAGTTTGCTCTCAAGGAACAGCCGTTGTTACGTGAACGGTTAGACCTGGCTGTAAAATTGGTACCAAAGACAATCCTAGGAGAGTTTTGGTTGTCGTCGTCTACAACATTAGCTTCAGGCGGTTTTCTGGTCGACTGGTGGGAGTACCACTGATTCCGGTGGCCGACGTGATGACATCACCATCGGATGTGTTTGTGGAATTTAATTCCCTAAAGGTCTATCTCGGCTCACGCGGTCGATTTACGTGAAGACTTGTGTCCGTTGTGAAGCCCACACGCGGAGTGTATCACGCCTCCAGAGTATCTGTAGTCATCGTTGCTGATACCACAGGGTCTCTCGATTATCTAGGTACTCTGAGATGGATTAATACTCGTCTAGGTAGACGATATATGCCAGTTACCACTACTGTTATTCCCAGTTTGCTGAGGATAAGAGATTTGGTAACGGTCTTTGTCCCGTCCAGAATTTTAGCGAGTCCCATGCATAACCATGTATCCTTGTCTGACGTGATCAGAAGAGATTGTTGATAAATGATGGGTCCATTGCTTAATGCGCTTCAACCTAGTTAATTCAGCCGTCATACACACATCTCCCGGCTGCTTGTCTGGGATGACGGAAGCCGCTAACGTGACCCTTTTCACATAAGGCAAGGAGTGAAATATGACCTTTGCAACTCTTGGTATCCTGGCGTGGTGAGTGATTGGGCGGCCAGAAAGCCTCTATGGTTTAAAGAAATGGATACTGTTTGGTAGTCAGAATTCAATGAAGACGCTTCATTGGTTACTGTTGTGTGCCTTCTTGTCAGCAATGTCTGAAGCAACAGATTCTGGAAAATTGAATATTATTGCTGATTAGCGGTTGAGAGACAACTTAAATGTAGAGGCTATATTGAATCGTTCGCTAACGATTCAAGATCAAAACAAGTTACGCGTAATCTGATGATCCAGAAATGCCTTTCTCAATATCCAACGGCAGAGAAGATAATCTTTCTTCGAAAAGGTTGAGGAGAAGGCGCTCGTGAAAACTAGATGTACTACGGCACTAATTGAATCAATGTACATGAGAATTAAATATCTCACCTCTAATGTGAAAATTCATCATAAATTCATGAAAGAATGTGCCTGTATAACAAATCTGACAACTAGGCACCGCTCAGTGATGGGAGAAGATAAAACGAAATCGTGCTCACTCGAACAGATGGCCATCGGTTGGATCGGAGCGGACTGATTGTTCACGCATCGAGAAATGGCAAGAATTATAAGCTAC
The DNA here is from genome assembly GCA_014338405.1 of Paragonimus skrjabini miyazakii. Taxonomy (NCBI): domain Eukaryota; kingdom Metazoa; phylum Platyhelminthes; class Trematoda; order Plagiorchiida; family Troglotrematidae; genus Paragonimus; species Paragonimus skrjabini miyazakii. Next base: position 78,851 of record JTDE01003111.1, on the reverse strand, counting down.
TAAAGAAATAATATGGAAGAGGAATGTCTTATTTTGACATTCAGAAGTGTACTGAGCCTCAACTGAGTAATAGTAAGGGAAACGGTGACGAAAGCTGATGTAAGAACAAAAATGGTTAGTACTGTTTACTCTCAGAGAAAATGATGAAACATAAGGCCACCCTTCAACGATAATCAAGCAAACCACAGCAATCTCAAAACGATGCAACAGACGTTAGCAAAATAAACAGGCCATGGTACTCTTTGAGACACGTGAGATTGTTTGCAGATGCCTATTGGATGCGGATGCTACTTGTGATGTGCGGTGGTCTTCGACTGTCCTCGGTAGAATGACATGCGGCGGGTTGCTAGGTCGTTTTGAAAGTTTCTTATCGTCCATTTGCTAAGCTTTCGGCGGTTTATGTTGAGATGGCGGAAGTGTGACAATCTCATCTGAGTCAGAACGCATCTTAATGACTCGCAGAATTTAAATCAACTTATTCGGGCTTATCTGCGAGTTTGTGGTTAATTTTCACGGTCGTTTCAGTCGATGCTGACTTTTCACAGCCATCGCTAACAGTACCGTTTTTAACTGTAGATTTACCATAGCTGAACTTGAGATTGGGGTGAGCAGTCTACAATCTACACATGGATAAAGCAACCAGTCCTTAGGGGTCTAAATGAGTGTTCTGCAAATCGAAGCTTAAAATGAGCGGCCAAATCAATGGTAAACCCACCGATGGCACTTAGCACACGCCGAGGTTCATTCTTTAATGCTAACAGATGCTTGGCAGGAATTACAGTAGTAACTTGCTAAAGCTGGGGGACTACTTAGTGCGTTAAGAACATCATTTTCGCCTCATGTTTGGCTTACTGTGAGTTGACATGAGAAGGAATAGCAAAGATCTTTCAAAGGATAAATAAAAATCTCGAAGTTAATGCCAGTTTGGGCTACGCCCAAGGCTGTGTTGTGTAAAGAAAATCAGAAATAACTTAACGGGGAAAATCCTAATGGTGAATAAAACGGTCAAGCAGATAAACGAGCTATACCGGTGTAATACCAACTAATGCAACCCACTGATGGTTCCATAATTTATATTACCGCAACAGCGTTTGTGTAGTATTCAACGCTTACAGGGACGACAAAAAAATTGTATCGTTTGAGGCGATGTTAGCTCTTTCGCGAAACACAGATAATTGTTCGTGTCACACCGTTATAAATCCGCATGATTCACTCAACCACAGAATAGCCGAGCGGTGGCTAAAGAAACTGGCACTTCCGAAGTACGCACGAATACTGCGCTAGTAAGCCGTTAGATTGGAAACATGTATTGGGGCCCGTGCGACCATATAAAATAGTAAAAATTATAGTGATGTAGAGTGAACACTGCCACTTACATCCTGTCTATTCTTGCTGGCATCTCGTACAAAAATTTTAAGTGGATAATCCATTCGAGAAATTCGTTACCTTTTTCTGTTTTCTTAAAATACTCCAAATTTAATCGGTTAATCCACTCAAAATGATCACACAAGATACTGAGATATGTAGTGATCAGGACTAGTTACAGAATAGACTAGGCAAATGTGAGCGTACCTCACTAAGCTGTAGGTGATAACAAAATGAACTAATGAAACAAAATAGTTACAAGCTTCCAACAAGTTACGGTAATCAGAAGGATTTGACTCACAGTAGTGTTCACGAGTGTTCGAGATGACCACCACAATATTCCGAATTACCGGTATCCGAAGTGGGGTTAATATCACAGATTTGCTGTGGACTGCAGAAGCGCGATCAGGGATGCGACGATGTGCGTAGTACAACGGAGCTAAAAAATTAGATGATAGATCCGTGTAGTATCGCCAAACGACTGCGCAACGGAGAGAATAGCAGACCGATGTGCACAAAGTTTGTATTGTATTACAAGATCACTTTTGATCAATTTCAACAAAATGCAAAGGTGATACAAAAGGTTGTTGTACAGAGATGAAGCATCGTTTGCGAACACAAATAAGGGAATATCTACAGTACTCCACCTCCGGAATATTTGTGGAAGATAAATGCTCGATTATTGTCTGATAAGCAAGAATGAGTGACATGAAGGTAATCAACGAAAACGCGCTGGCAATTTAACATGCCCACCGGAACGTGTAGTTGGACGGAATGGGGACGGATGAGGAAAAAGTGTTGGTGTAGCATGAGTCTGTTCGGCAGACGGGTGGGGAGAAAGTGCTTTTTTGTCAGTACTGTCAATTGCGGGTGAAGCGTCTAATGTGTGGAGAGTGGAAGGGGTGGATGCTTCAGGGTTCTTTGGTTCGGCAACATGAATAAATGATTGGGAGGGAGATTCTTGATGTGTGTCAACGTATGCAGGTTTGAGGCGATCAGTGCTCACAGTAATGTGCTTTCCAGAACGTTCGATGGTGAAGACCTCGTCCGTTCGCGAGATCACTTTATAGTGACCATCGTAAGGTGGTCGAAGTGAGCACCGAACCGCGTCACAACGAACGAAAACGTGAGTGCAAGTCATCAAATCCTTGTTGAGTTGTTGAGGCCTAGAATGTTGTCGAGTAGGAATGGCATGGAGTTCTTCCATATGTGATTTGAGACGGTGTGCCAAGTTCGTCAGATCTGTTGCCGCTTGTGTGTTCCGGTTGAAAAGATCACTTGAGAGTCGTGGTGTCGTTCCGTTGACTAATTCAGCGGTGGAACATTATATATCTTCCTTCAGGATGAATCTGATGCTCCGTAAGATGAGTGGTAAGCGCTCTGTCCAACTCTGTGTCGACTGCGCTATGAGTGATGCTTTCAACTGTCGGTGAAAACGTTCAACGATCCAATTAGCAGCAGGATGGTATGCAGTTGTCTTGATGTGGTCAAAATCCAACAGACGGGTCAAGTCGCGGAAGTGGACTGACTGGAATTACGAACCTCGGTCTGTAGTAACGAACAGTGGGACGCCAAAATTGGTAATCCAGTGTTTGAGGAACGTTTTGATGACTGTTTCGGACAAAATAACACTAAGGGGGACGACAACAGGACATCGTGTAAATCTGTCGATAGACGTAAACAGGAACGTTTTACCGTTTGATGGGGGCAGTGGGCCAACCAAGTCAACATGAACGTGAGAGAAACGTGCGTCTGGAGTCGGGAAATTTCCGGGGGAGATGATGTTGTGGCGAGGTACTTTGCTCTTCTGGCAATGAAAGCATGACTTAGTCCACCATAACACATCTTCGTTCATATGGGGCCAAACATAACGGGCAGCAATTAGTTTGAACTTGGCGCGGACACCAGGATGGGACAAAGAGTGCAAATGGAGAAAAATTGGTCGACGAAGAGAATAGGGCAGGATTGGACGTGGGATGCCTGTGGAAGTGTCACACACAATAGTGGACTCGGAAGAAGGTAAGGGGATACGGGAACATTTGAAAGGTGAGATGCAAATGGATGGAAAATCGGGATCTGACCTTTGAGTTTCGGTGATTTTCTCGGGGCTTATGTCATACAGGCTAGAATCAGCGTTAGCATGTAGTCTGGAAAACGCATCAGCAGCCACATTGGAGTTTCCGTCGATGTGTCAGATATCTGTTGCAGATTGGTCTATGAAATCAAGATGGTGAATTTAGCTCGGGGAATATTTGTCTTTACTCGCGTTAAAGGCGAAGATTAAAGGCTTATGGTCTGTCAACACGGTGAAATTCGTTCCTTCTAACAGATGACGAAAATGTCTGATGGACAAATAGATAGCAAGGAGCTCACGACCAGAGGTGCTAAAATTGGCTTGCGTGGGTGATAGCATCTGTGAATAAAATGAGATTGGTCGTAATTCGCCGCCGACGCATTGCTGAAGCACTGCACCCACAGCATGATTGGACGCATCTGTCGAGAGGATCAGATAAGCGGTCGGCTCTGGATTAAAATGAGTGAGGGTCGTTGCGTCGCTGAGTGATTTCTTAACGCCTTCTTGTGGCGCCTCAGGACTTGAAGTAACGCCCTTTTTAGAACCACAGGCTAGTAGTTAACGGCTTCAAAAGCTGTGAGTAGTGAGGGAAAAAACTACGATAATAGTTGACAAGTCCAGTAAAACGTTGACGTTTTTTAATGAAATCCGGAATGGGATATTATTGAAGCGCTTGCACTTTGGCGTCCAAGGATTTGATGCCACTTGCGTCTGTAAAATGTCCAAGAAATTCGAAGGAAGGGACGTCGAAAACGCACTTTCGAAAAACTGATGGAGATCCCGTATTAATTCAGGCGTTCCAGTAAAACACGAAGATGTGTTTCATGTTCTTCGGGTGAACGAATGGCGAACAAAACGTTGTCCAGGTAAACTGTAACGTTTTACACACTATTTTCTATTTCAAAATTTTGATTGTTATTCACACTTTTCACTCTCCCCAACTTCACATATACAACCAACGTTTAAACCAACTTAATCGAACTGATCGATAATCAGTAAATACAACTCACTCACTTCTCGGTTCGCGAGCCTTGCGTTTTCTCTGCGTTCGGGTCGCTGGTGCACTGAATTTTGGAGAGTTAGAAGCTAACGGAATCAAGCGACTATTGCGGCAAAGTTCCTTATTTATCTGTCAATAGAATTACCTCAGTTATTGGTTTCCAAAATTAATTAGGGACGACACGACGGATTGTATCTGTTGGATACTGCATTTGATGTAGTGGAATTATAAATCGAAGCACTGTAACGAACTATTGTGAGTTGATCATTTGCATTTTTATCATCTTTTTGATCTCGAGTTCATACCTGAATTTTGTATAGTGTTTAGATCTACTACAAATCAAAAAAGAAAAAAATTTAGACCACGTACAACCTGATCAATGAAACGCTGTAATGTTTGAGCTGCATTTCGAAGACCAAAGGGCATTTGAATGAACTCGTACAAACCAAACGGAGTTATCATCGCAGACTTTGGAATGTCTTCTTCAGCGACGGGGATTTGGTAATATGCAAGCACCAAGTCGATTTTGGAAAAAAACGCGCTTAGAATGTAGTCAGAGAAAAGTCATGTATGTGGGGAATGGAATAACGGTCGGGTACGGTGGAATTGTTAAGTGCTCAAAATCACCGCGTGATCTCCAATCTCCGATTGTTTTCTTGGGGACCAAGTGTAAGGGGAAAGACCATGCGCTCTTGGATGGGTGGATAATACCAACTCGAAGCATGTGGTCAAATTCCGCTTCAGCAATTTTCAGATTGTCGGGAGAAAGACTTCTGAGGCGAGTGGTTACTCGTTGTCCTTTGGTCACTATGGTATGTGTCACGTCGCGTTTCAAAGAATGCGGGTGATACGACGGACTGATGAGTTGCCGGTGTTGTCGGATCGGCTGAAAATATTTTAAGGGCTTGTGTGTCACCATATGGATTCCGATTAAATTGATGTTCGTTAATTTGCCCTTAGCTCTCAAGGAAGTCAGACCGTTCAAAAGCGTGTGGTGCTGAATATCTAGCGAGAGACCAAAATGGGATAGGGAATCGGCAACCATAATTGCAGTATGAACGTCCGCCACCAAAATAGTCCGTCGGAACTGACGTCTTAATCCAAGGTCAAGGGTGAGGGAACATCGACCGTACGTTTGTACCAGTGTTCCGTTAGCTGTTTGAAAGGAGGATGTAGGCTGACAACGTTGACGGTCGCCTATGGCGCATGAAATTACGCTTACCTCAGCACCGGTGTCGACTAGGAAATTGTAGCCTGTAGATTTGTCAGGGATCTAGAAAATAGACATTTGGAGGAGACACCAAGCACAACCGTCGCCATTGCTGGCCGGTCACTGAATTTCCCTGTGATGTCGGTGAGGTAGTAAAGGTGCAAGGCTGAACGCACTTCTTTGCTGGGTGACCGAACGTACCAACAATGACCATGGTCTTCGTGTGTTGTTGCTGTCAGACGTCGAGAAAGGGGTTTTAGATCGGCTGCGTGGTCTGTGCGATCGAGAGTGCAGGCTACAAATCAGTGACTGGACATGTTTGGTCAAGCACTCTTCTTGATGACGCAGGTCATCATAAAGCTGGCTGATAACTGTATTCATTGGCTGGGGATTACGTTGAACATCCAGCATCTTATCGGCTGCTTCCGCAAGTTCCTCTGTAGGTACAGCACTACTGAACGTAGTTAAAATCTCACGATTCTACGATGGTAGGTTTTTCATTCACAACTGTCGAAAAGTGGTGTCCTCCATCTTTCTGCCTCCAAGAAGCTGCTTCATGTGCCTAAGGAGTTGGGATGGCTTGCAGTCACCTAGCTCCATTTCAGAAAATAGTTGATCTAGCTTTCGATGTCCAGAAAAACCTACCCCGCTAATTAAGGCTTCTTTCAGTTTATCGTACGGTTGATCTCCAGACATGTTGTCAAAAAGATCCTAGACTTCTTCAGCGATCTTGGTCGGGATGGACTAAGCTATGTAGGAGTACATCATGGCTTGTGACTTAATACGCCTCGTTCGAAAGAGAGATTCAACTTATCCAAGTCCGAAACGAGGGTTGTCGACTCCAAATTAGGGCACGGATGCGGTCAGCTGCTCGGTTGAACCGTCGTAGTCGGACATGGTAACGGAGGACGCCTTTATCACACATAAATTAACGGGGTAGTGAACACGTTAACGCTTGAGATGACCGAACAAAACACCAGGAAAAAGAAGTAAACACAACGTGAAGATACTAAGAGTTCGCTGACTTATGGAGATGGACAAATGTGAGAAGACGCTGACTACGTCGGACTCACAAATTTCTAGTGGTCGGGACTAGTTACGGAATAGACTAGGCAAATGTGAGCGTACCTCACTAAGCTGTAGGTGATAACAAAATGAACTAATGAAACAAAGTAGTTACAAGCTTCCAACAAGTTACGGTAATCAGAAGGATTTGACTCACAGTAGTGTTCACGAGTGTTCGAGATGACCACCACAATATTCCGAATTACCGGTATCCGAAGTGGGGTTAATATCACAGATTTGCTGTGGACTGCAGAAGCGCGATCAGGGATGCGATGATGTGCGTAGTACAACGGAGCTAAAAATTAGATGATAGTTTAGTGCGTACGTGCACTCAATTAACGCTTTCTCATGTATACGCAGTAATAACAAACGCGAAATTGAAATATCGATAATTATGGAGACCGATGATATATTATGGGATATTTACAAATGGTCTCGATCAGCGCTAAACGACACTGATAAGCGAAGTAGCTAGTGCGGCTGAGGATCCGACCGCCGAGCGCGCGAGCAAGCCGGAATCATATGTATGGCGTCCTTGACGCGCATAGGCCGACAAGCATACAAACAAACAAACGCGATCGCATGCTTCAAGCAGACGGCAGATAAAAATCTTCAAGGTCCTATGTACAGTGTGAGTTAAGATTTTAGGAAGAATTTTACACATCGTACAATAGGCGGACCGGGGGTTTCTCCAGGTCACTACAATAGATCCGGGTAGTATCTTGAAACGACCGCGCAACGGAGAGATGAGCAGACCGACGTGCACAAAATGTGTATTGTATTACAAGATCACTTTTTATCAATTTCAACCAAATGCAAAGGTGATACAAAAGGTTGTTGTACAGAAACGAAGCATCGTTTGCAAACAAAAATAAGAAAATCTCTACAGGTAATCGGAACACCCAAGGAGCTCATCTACGAATATCCATAAATTCCACCCTCATACAGGACCACCATAGCTTTCAGTCTATTGTTGTAGCTTTCAGGCGGAGTAATTCTGGAAAGTACTTCTGCTTCAGACTTTTCTGTGCTATGCGACATGTGATTGCGCTTAAGGTGACGCTACAACAAACTTAGGAAGAAATTAAAGTTTTGACATGAGTATCTTTCATCAATATATTCTACAAAATGCTTTGATACAATTGCAGGTTTGTTTATACTTACTGGAGTGTTTGTTATGTTGTCTCAAAATGAATATAACTAACGTGACCTTAGTTACGGTCTTTGCTTCAAATATGATTTTTGCACGCATTTTTGTATTATATTGTCTGCTTGACTCAGTCGTCGCGCAATATTCCACGTCAAGTAAACCACTTTTCAAACATATTGTTTAGTTGGTGAGATTGGCGCTGTGCGTTTCTCACGAAACACTAATGTATATGAAGAGGGTAGAGACGGCGTCTTAGAAGTGAACTACAAGGGAACTTGGGGAACAGTATGTAACTACGGCTTCGATGAACTAGCAGCGTCAACTGCGTGTTTCATGATGGGATTGTATGTCTGTATTTCATCATATCTTTTTAGCCCTCCTCGAGGTATTCCCATTTTAAACAGCGTACGGTATAGTACGTTGCCAGCCGTTATTTCAAATTTTAATTGTACTGGGCGAGTAAAACTGCCAAGTAGCAAGCCAAGCACTGCAACGGTTCATCTCGGAGTGTGCTCATTCACAGATGAAATACCAGAAGAATGCTCCGATAAACAACGACAAACCTCGGTATTTTGCATTGACTCAGTGCCCGTACTCACCACTACAACTTCGCCTCCTAATCTCGCAACAATCCCTCCTGTTGACTGTAAGTTTTCCCACTATGCATGAAAATCTTATCTGCCTAATATGAAGTTGTAACCTCGTATTATGACGTTCAGCTTGTCACAGCTATACGCGTATAGCTGCGTGACAAGCTGAACGTCATAATACGTGCATATATGCACGCGTGCATATATGCACGTAACTGTAATCAAGCAGGCTCCACACTTTCCTAAGCAACAAAGCACCTTGTTGTAATCCAAAATCAGAAAGTCCAGTCAGACCTTGTGATTTTGAACTGAGAAATAAAGGAAGCATTCGAACTCTTTCTTTATTTTTCACTGCAGTGAACAAAAGCATGGTTATGTTAATCATAATGTGGAAAAATGCACCTTATTAAACTATATAAAAGGAACTGATCACAGATCGTAAGTTCAGTGAAACCTGTTATAAACTGCAGATTATAACAGGTACCCATGGCTATTGTTTTATGATTAAAAAACAATCATCACACTGAGGATGACAGTCATCTTAATCGCATTTTAGTGGAAACGGTTCTGCTCAATCGTGAAAAGTTGAGCCATGCAGTAGGCTGGACTAGTTATTAGTACCTCGATGGGGTGCAAAATGATTTCGTGGATTTTTAAGGGACGTTTAACATGAAAACAACAACTAATTATTTCAGCAAGTTTATTGGATATTGTCGAAAATATTTTGTAACACTAAAAGCGCAGGTTTTACACAAAGAGGACTGTATAGTTTATTGGGTAAATATGTTCACCCAATACGTTTACCCAAGACGTTTCAAGAAATAGCTATCAGACCTCATTACTTTCTGGATCTCAAGAAAACATTACTGACAACAGGCTGGCGATGATTGCGATCAATGTTTAACTGTCACACACCCCTTGATAAGAACAGGAGGAATGTCTGTTCAAGGATAACAAGTTCGAGATGGGAATTACTACTCAACGACCACATCAAAATTCGGACACCCAATATTTCCGTGTCTCTATCTCTCAAACTGGCGGCTGAACGTAGTAATTATTTTCGGTATTGATGATTCATTATAATTTAAACATTTCTAACCTTAAATTGACCTCTTATT
>JTDE01003111.1:33439-47952 GCA_014338405.1 Paragonimus skrjabini miyazakii | reverse complement strand
TCAGCTATACAAATAACTGTCCAATGGAATTCTAACTTCACATCATGAGTTTGTCGCTGATGCTCATTTCTTTCTAGTGCACTATCTAAACGGAATGGGGCCTGTTATTCACACAAGGAACCTTTCCGTGTGGTGTGTCGTTTGGACTAATAACTGTATATTGTTTACTTCGAAGACACTCGAGATATAGTGTCATAAACTTGGCAACTGTACGCAAATATACGTGGTAATTAGTCGAGGACTATCACAACTGTAAATACCGATAGTCGTTTATGTTTGCTACTCTAGAAGATTATATGTTAGTTCGATTTTTTGTGTTCGTATACGCTTCCCCCATTCCTCTGCCTGCCTGCCATTGCATACGTCATCTCATTGTATCAAGTGTTTTCCACATACTTCAGCATGTGCCATTGTTATCCCGATGTTGTATGCGTTAAACGTAGTTCAGGTCTACCTAATGTATGATATGTTATATACTTCTAGAAATAATTGTTTGCACTGCACATAAGATTATAAGAATGTTTGCCTGCAGTCTGCTTGATGAGCGCGATTGCCTGTTTGTTCACATGTTTCTTGACTTATCCACGTTATGGTGACACACATTCACGGCTTGTTTGCACGCACGAAAGCCGGACCCTCAGCCTACCTACCTCATCTTCGATATTTGTGCCGGGTAACTACTTGAGAAATCGCTTACAATCTTCGTATACTGCGAATTCAGCCTCTCATTCGTTCGTACTGTCATTTCGCGTCTGTCTCTGGCTGAGATTAACTGGGAACTATTGATTTAGCTCACGTACACACTGAAGTCATTTACTCGATCTGTTTAAAATTCAAATTTTGAACCTCGTGCGACATAATGGAATGCTGACTGATTCACTCATACTCTATTAGCTGTCCTTGTCGTGATCAGTTATCGTGGTTTTATCGCATTTGAATTCACGTGTTGCTTATCCCTGGTCGCGACACGTATCTGACGCGACCAGTCTCCCTGCACCTGCTGAGCACAACTTACGAGATTTTATGTTTCTTCTAAATTCATCCACGGATGTTTTAATAAATATGCATATATGCATTATATGTCCATATATATGTATATTAATATATACGTGTATATATGCACATGTATATAGCATACATAAACATGAAATGGTCAGCCTGTTCTAGTGGCAAATTACAAATCGTCCTGAACGATGTAACAAAGTCTGATAGGCATTACGTAGTGTGGAGTTAAGTAAAATGCAACATACTGAGCAGATGCGATTAGAATCAGTATACATTAAGAGCAAGTAAACCTGATTGTATTTGGTACCCCATGAAAAATCAGACCTAACAACAATAGAATGCAATGAATTGGGTATCATCTACAATCTGGTTCGCCATTTAAGTCAAATCACACTGCACCCTTGTTGTTTCAACACAAATGTGGCTGTTAGTGCAGATGATAAGACCCCTCGTCCGAAGAACTTCACGATAGTTAGCTATTGTCTTCGGACTTAGGGTCGACAATATACACATTTTTATTTTGGGTTAAGCTATTTTACCGGATTAAACGCATTGGTTTTCTGTTGTTTTTCTACCAATTCAGAGAGATTGCACAGGTTCTTCTCGTCTGTGAATAGGACTATCTCCTTTCGGGACTTATGTATTAAGTCTCACTGTGGCTGTATGGCATCAAATGATGTGATGACCAAAAATCTCCGTAGTACTCATGAAAACAAATTTTTCTGACGAACAAAACCGTTTTAGATAAATTCTGAATCAGGGCTGATATAATTTTGTTGGACCACATAACAATATGGATGTTAGTGATTAGAAACAAAACGAGTGACTAGGCGATTGAATAGAATACAAGCACAACTTCGTTGTAGTTATGCTGACAAACAGTGTGAATTTTAGATAGTCAACATTGTTCGGGTTGAGTAGAAAGTAAGGGAAATGCACAGTTTTCGTTGAGTTAGTCACGGACTCCGTATGTCATTGATACATATCCCGCAATGTGCATTGTTCAGTGGGGCTGCTAATGATTTGAAAGAATCGCGTGGCGATCAGGCGATATCTTAGTCACGGACCACGAAAACATTGCCAGCCCTGTTGATTAAGGTTGATAGGTGCTGCCTACCTAGCTGTAAAATTCGCCACCATCCGGTTGAAAATACTCTCTGACATAACACTGAGTCGCAATCAATGGCAGATCTGTGTTCAAAGGGTCTATGGCTTTTTTCTTGATAAATTTTCGACTTTTTCTTTTCTTTTTTTCTTTATTATTACTCTACTACTCCGTAGACCATGCTGATGACCGAAGACAGCCCGAACCATAATTATCGTAAGAAGGGGCCAAGGTTAAACAAAGATAGCGATGACGATTATTTTGAATTGTGGATGCTGTTGAAATTTACCTTTTAGTCTATCTCAAAAATCCTAAAACCTAGCGTTATGTGGACCCAATTGATGATCTCACAAATAGGGATTTGTCCCTGAGAAACACATGCTAAAGAAGATTGGAAGTATGCTGAGCAGTTGCACTCAAAATCAACCGAAGTCGCTAGTCATATTTTCTTTCCTGAATGATAGTCTTACTGAGAAATATGTTTCTCAAATTCAGTGTTTATTGTAGTTGTTAAATGCGCATCTAAGTAGTATATAAGTATAAAGCTGTCAACGTTAGGTAATATTGGGGTTTTATCCTAATCATTTGTGATCAACGTAGCTACGCGTGGATATATTGGGTAGAAGTATGTATGAAGATTGCTGATTTTAAATGCATAACTGCAATCTCTGTAACTATACACAATCCTGAAACAACAGAATGTTGGTCGGAAAAATATGGAGCGAAAAGAACCAAGAGCATGGTTACCTCTGGAGGAATCCACTGTCTTCAGGCATTTGACCATTAACGCCTGTGTTCGACTGTTCTAGTACGGTAGCTCGAACACACCAGTAGCACAGCTGTTAGGAAACCGATATTTAGTAATGAGTACCAAGCGAGTTCATCCGTTCAATCTTTGGGTTCGCGCAGACTCGAAGGTCTAGACTAAAGTGTCAACTAGTTGTCTGCCAGATCGAACACTCATCACTGGTGTCTCGGCCAACTAGTGTAATGTGTGAGGTGGATAGATGATGTCCTGCTGTGGAGAAACAAATTCGTTCACCAAGGGGCCGATCCATGTAGTTCTTGTTCGTCTGACGGGCTGAGGCCATCTTGTCACATAGAGTGAGTGGTTAGAGACTTCGAGTTGGTGGCTAATCGAGCTCACTGATGCGAATGTTGTTGTTTGGTCGAGTTGTCTGTGAAGTATGTGCGCCTTCTGAAGCAAGACAGTGAAAACCACAATAATATCACTTATAACCCTAATTTTTTGTTTGCAAGGTGTAAGCGCCTTCATGTTTAACGTTTAAGTACAGACGTAGCTATCTTTAGTAGTTAGGTCTCCTAATCTCTCCTTCTGGTTTTTTATTTCTGGCAGGAGCTCATTTTTCTCTCCATCGTTGTATGGCTGTTAGATGTCAGTGAGAACCAGTGATGTAGTGTTGTCTGATGACAATGAGACTAAGTGAATAGATAACGGATGAACTGTATACATGGGTACGTGCATATATTGATCCAACACGGGACCTAGTTGAGGATATGATCGGAAAGAACGGAATGATGTAAATCAGACGAATTTTTGTAAGCAAATGAATTACTTACCCTGAAATGTTGGAACATTATGAAATACAACATAACACTCACTTCTAAATTCACACGTTGAATACCATTGCGTACATCATGCAAACGAGAGAGGAAAAAAGGTAAAACTTAGTATCAGAAACCAGTATTACGGCTTTTACTTTTTACTCTATTGATTATACATATTGTCCAAAATAACTAAGTCAAACGATGATAACGTCTATGTCGGTGTACTTCCAAACAAATCATTTAATGTCGTCTGTCGTTGGCCAGGTAGACCGTCAAGTTATCCAGTCTGGGAGACAAACATAGCCTGAGTCAGTAACATGTATTAAAATCGTTAATCGATCGACGTATGCCTTAAGCAAGTGGGGTAGAAACGGAGCAAAGAGAGATGTTACTGCACAACGGTTGAAAAAACGTCTTATCCGCTTACTGATCTAGGCCTTTTAATCATTAATTTCAAGAGGGTCCGTTTCTGTTCAGATTCACTGGGATTGTAGGTGATGTAACTGGAGCGAGAATCAACTTTAGTGGTACCCTAGCGTTCATTTCAACCAGCTCCTGTAGCAATGACGAACTATACTCAAGTTTTACACTCGTTAAAGTTCAACAACAATCCATCTTCTTGCCACACCCGGAAATTACACGTCGATCCACGTTTCCTGAATCAATCTTGCTAACTATTATGCAGTTCACTTCACCTTGTGTGGGTGGTTCCATATCGTGAAGTCCAAAAGGTGAACTGTTTATTCAAGTGAACTGTTTATTCAAGTTGTAATCAAAGGGTTTACTAAACCCGGTAAGCGTTGTATTGTCTATTGGTAAACAATCGAGGATTTAGCTGATGTAAATTGCACATCGCCCACACATGTTCGTGGCTTTTGCTTTCAGATAGATATTTTAAACAATCGCGTTTTTGCTAATAAGCAATAACCCCGAATACCGACTTTATTACAGCTCAGCAGTAGTGGATATAGTTGTCAAGAGGGGATTTTGACTCTAGAGGCAACTGCACTGACCACTTTTCAAGTGACCTAACATCAAAATGGAGTAAACTTTCTGATTTGAAAGCGAGTGATTCTTAAGTTATATTCGCCAAATCCATCACTACTCACTCATGATCGAAATTGTCGCTCGGTAGCCTCAATAGAAACGGAGATTTCGATTCGTCCGAAAAGTTATCAGCTGGAAACTCTCCAACATTACAGTCCGTTTTCGATTATGTATGGTCTAATAGTTTTGCAGGTGCACTGTGAAAATCACTCATTAGTGTATTTTACGAACGCTAATACGGATAGACTTTTGCTTTCACAGCAAAGGCCTCGATGTCGAAAACACGTCAACGATCTTCCTGAATCATTTTTCAGAACGACCTCGATTAGGATGAAGATGGCGACCAATTGAACGTAACATGATTAAAGTTTGTAGAATGGAGACCTTGACGCTCATGTTCGGCTCTGTTCTAAACTAACATTATGTTGGTCTAGGCCTGAAGAACAGCACCTGCTTGCAGTTACATGTATGGTTTAACTAACTCGGAGTTCAGATCAGGAACCCACTACCTTGAACCCTGTTTGTAATAACATTCTTCGTTTTCAGTTCACTATCTTTCTACTGTCCAGTACTGGGTTAACGCTAGCATATCCACGAAATACCTATGGATTTTCAAATTTACACAGTCGCATGATGTTGCAATGATTCTCCTTGTAGTAAATCCTTTTTCTCCTCTTCTTTCTACCTCCAAATTGTGGTCTGGCTTCCTTTCTCTGCCATGGGTGTATAACAGTTATGTAGGGATGTCAACATATGATGCACCGTTGTCGATGATAATGATGGTGCCAATACTTGCTTTGTCTCGGCGTAGTTATCTTTCATAAACAATTTTTAGCTCTCGTGATTTCATAGGTCCAATATATAACCTAGGGGCACCAGAAGCTCTAATATCAACGAAATGGTTAGCAGTTCATAAAGATATACAATAATCCACTAAATTGCTAATCATGTGACGCTGCTGCCAATTGATGCCGCTTCTCTATTTCTATACGCGAACAGATTTTTTACACCGGTTCTTTGCTTTTATCTTATTTGATGTTTAAAACGCCTGTTCATCTGCCGTCTGCATGGTTCCATTTCAGAGTAACGAGAGTACGATCGCTATCAAACTGAAGGTGATCCGGGAATACCTGGCGCCAGAGAGTGAGATCATTACAAACCTGCCGGTTCAGTTTGACGTTATTTGCCTGATACCACGCGTTAATCACATTCAGCCGGGTACGCTGGTCTCTCCGGAGGTGGTCTCGACTCTGTCGGGAGACAGTCAACAAACAGAAGCATCAGTGCAACTGTACAGCGATGCCGGGTGAGGAATTCGGCGCATATTTATGTTTACGTAATCATACTACTTTAAGTAGCCTGAGTAGCAAACCCTTAATTAATTCATATTCACCTGAAGTCGACTTACACACCGAACGTACAACCTGAAAGCTGAACTGAGCCTCGCATCAGTAAAGAGAAAGTTGTATAGAGAATACAAAACAAGCTTCACAGGTTGTTATACAGGGCTATGATGTGTATTGCTTCAAACTGTATTTCAATTCAATTCTTACGTTATAGGCCTCTGGAGAACTACTTTTCCCCATATCAAGCTTCACTAGTTCCGAATACGACTCCAAAGGCGTGACCTGATTGTTACGTTCTATTAAGTCCGAGATACACAAAGGACAAACCACAATACTATATAAGTGTGAAATACAGATAAACCCTACTCAAGCTACATACTTTCACAGTTCATACCACTGATCGGACACTCGCGTTATTAACCGGAGTTATATTCAACAACTTAACGACGTTTACAATGCTGCATCGTGTGCATTTTTGTCCGAAACTGCCCGTGTGCTTAGTGGTGACTGTTACTAATATCCATCCACTGTTTCTCGCTTATTTGGCGACTTCTCTCAGTGGTCGTTCATTCGAGTTCTGGTGTTGTTCTTAGTTCACCAACCCTAAGCTTTGACTATTTTTGGAGTTTAGTTTGATACATCTCGTTGAATATTGGATTAATTTTGTCTCTCATTTGATCTAGAATCACAAAGTAGTAGGCATGGTTTATTTATAATACCCTAATAACCACAACACATTAAATAAAAAAATGATTTCCGACAAAACATGAACCAGTTGACACTGTCAGTTGTGGCTAACACATGGGCCACTCCACCTTCACATACCAAGCCGAGCCATACGAATTGTTTTATTGATCCATGTATAAATTGCGCATGTTTCATGGTGTTATAGAAGCAGATTTCTTAATCACATGAAACATATGAATGGTCGAAAACAGGTATTTGTTAAAATGACTTCTTGTGAATTCACCAGAAACCTGAACGAGTTTGTAACGGTTCAGTGACACAATTGTCAGCAATTAAGTTGTTAGTGATATCCCTATTGCTTCACTTTTCAATTTAATCCACTAAATGTATTCGCGTTGATAATCAAACAATTTCTTTTTTTGTTACACAGGTACAGATGTTTTAGCTTACACTCAGAAGTAAAGTTTTAAATGTTCTGGACGGTACCATAAAATTAATTGTATATACTTTTGCAGACATCAACCTATGTATCACATGTAGTGTCCAACTCGAACACAGAGGGCTGCTTGGATTTCTAATTAATATTGTTTTATGTAGTTTTTTGAAAAATACATAGTTGGGGATTTTCCACTTTCTTGGTACGACGAACCATCAAATCCAAGTTCAGTTTATAATTTGTAACTTTACTGAAAGTACAGTCTTAATAATAATAATAATCCTTCTTACACTTTGATACAATAAACTACTATGATTCACTAACGCTCAAGTAGATGAATCCTTTGAATTGCAACATCATCTGTCTGACTGGAGTTCTCATATTCTTTCAAATCACTGGCTAGAAACGTTATGCGTGATGGTAGAGTATCACAGTTAGTGGTGTATCTCTATTCATATCAGTTTTAGTTCTCCCCCTTAGACCTCTTTTATCAATTTTTAACCTTCTCTGTAGTTTTCTTCCGGAATATTCCACTGCGTTGTTGCGACGAACGGCGGTCCGAGCCACAGAACCCTCTGATCAGGCTCAAGACCGTTGTGAATGAGTGAACTAATAAATGTCTTAACTCAAACGTACGCGTGATGGAATACTATGGCCGTACTATTGTACTTTTCTCTGTCCTATCCAGCTTCAGCTTAAAGCTTCCGGAAGGTAACACCATTCGACCGGGAGAGCAAGTAAATGCATTAGTCTCGGTAAAAAACCCACCATCTGCGACCAAACTGGTTCTGGAAGATTGTTGGGCCACAGCGAATGCAGATCGACAATCACGTCCAAGAGTAGATCTCATCGTGAATCGGTTAGTCAAATAATTCCAGTCCTGCAAGCTTCATCATATGGCGATCATTCACAAAATGATTGCTTAACATTAACTGATGCTATTCTGAATTTAGCTACAAATTCTTGTTTCTCAGATGGTAAAGTTGACACGAATTTTTACCGTTCTATTCCCAGCAGTTTATAATTCATTCATGTTAATCATCCCTAACACCCTACTGGATTAGTTTCCAAGCAAATATTATGAAACTAGCGAACATAATAGTTGTTTTGGAATTAATGTATTTTTGAACACAATACCTGTGTTTAGGACAGTTTTCAATTACTAACAGCATCGTTTTTGCTATACAGTTTCTCGTTTCCAAAGCGGAAATGTGAGTTTTTTTGCCCCTCTAGTCGAAACTTTGTCGTTGGTCCCCAAAATTTACTTGAGATTTAAAACAGTAGTAGAGAGTATCGGAATAACAACTCGCATCAACAGTTTTGTCCGATCTATCCATGCTATTTCCTGGACAACCTAAGGCACCTTGAGATCAACTAGGATACATAATGAAAATCAATGACAGTTATTTTAGATAATCTTAAACATTTAGGTATATAATTATTGATGTTGTTTTCAAAGATGATATGCTTGCTTTGAAGTAAGTTTGGTGACAAAATGAGAGAATGAAAATGTATCTATGTGAATCTAATTTCGATGTGTACTCCACAACGTAGACATGCTAGGTGGGCATCAGCTGTTGAAATTATTGCAACATGAAGCTATCGTCAGTTACTGTAACTCATGCTTACCTACCAAACGAATGGACGATATCGAACCGTGCTGTCGTGACTACTTCTGCGTAAGTATGGATAACCTGACCAAAGGTGACATATCACGTCACACTGCAGCGAAAAACTCAACTCTCAAGTCGAAAACTGGAAAAACGAATATAGAATGAAACTTTACGACCGAAGGCTGACAGTTTTCATTGAAGTTTATTGACTGTCACTGGAGTTGGTTGTCATCATGTTCCATAGAGTACTAACTAACTACAAGCGTAAGAATAAAAAAAGGGAGAAAGGAGGGAAAACAGTGGAGTTTCAAGAAAAGGAGGTTCAACAAAATGGTAGATACAGACTCGGCACTGACTGCGATATTGCAATGTCACAGGGTGTTTTCAACCAGCCGTGTGGATGGTTGTGAACTTCCCAACTAGATGGGCGACACTTACCATCTTTGCTTACTGATTATTGGATCAAAAACTGTATAAAGTATGATAGTTTAATTGTGTTGCGTTAGAATATGAAAATTTTCCCTCCCTTAGTTTCTTTCGACTTCCTTGTTGGTTATATGATCTGAGACAAGATCATATTGACACTTCATGTATAAAGTCTTTCACGCAGACATGTTCCACTTGGCTGCATGTTTAATGGAGACTTGGTTTGATTAAGTTTTCGGCTTTACATTTCCAGGTGTTTGATGTCATGTGACCTCTAGAGTCATGTGAAAGTTAGGTATTGTCAACCTGTTCATTTATAATTGACTGCAGTCCCAGCAGGCAAGCTGGAATTCATAACTATCTGAACGGCAGGCGAGCTCGATTACAATTGATCTATTGAGAAGCTATTACTGATTAGATTGAAACAATTAACATAAGAAAGGTTGTGAGCGTAACGAAAAATGCAACTTAATGTATATGGGTCACTGCTAAACAAAAATATTACTGCTGATAATTCAGTCGTGCCTAATGTGAGGTCAATGGTACAGTGACCAATATGGTTGCCTCATGAAAACATGGCCGGAATTCTAGTCCCGGCAGTGGCGAGGATATGCACTACTGACGAGCTCTAATGAGAGCGAAACTCGAGTCTAGTGCTTCTTTTCGAAAGGGGCCGACTGCTAAGTCTATGGGGATGCGACAGCTGCGATCAATTGTGGGTGATGTTCAACTTGAAAATTAACCAAATCTCCGACTACTCATCAGTAATCTAAAGTTGAGTTGTAAGCATTTACATTGCCTGGGATGTCTTGAGCTACTGGGTCTGTTGTTACACATGGGCTGGTTATTGTCAGACTACTTAAATCTAGGTAATAACAATCAAGATGAGCATAATTCCAATCGCCGGCATCTATACTGCTGTACCATTGCGTATCTAGACCATGACGAGCAAAGTTTAGCTTCAGACCACAGATATATATATATATATATATATATATATATATATATATATATATATATATATATATATTTATAAATTCTTTGTAGCAATAGCTGGAAAAAAAATTGTGAAGCTGTTTTTTTGGTGAACCCACTTTCCGTAAAGCGAACCACCATATTCAAATGAAAATCAATGCTGATTATTAGAGCAAATTCTCATCACGGAGATACATTTTGTCCAAATTTAATACGCAAGATTAGGGAGTTCGAATAGCTCTAGAAATCGTACTCGAGTTGAAATCCCCCACACAAGTAGTAAGGAGAAAACCTCGTACTGGTTGTGGTAAGCAGTTCGTTCTTATGAGATAAGAAGCCGCACTTATGGATGTACAACATTATTAGAGGAATCACAGCTTGTCATTGGCTGATCGTGCTGACACCTCCAAAGTCAAACTGTAACCTGATTGGTGCAATACAGAACAAAGAACTTGGCCAATAACGGGAAGTGTAACATTGAGGCTTTCGTCCAGTTCTGATGAGGTATCTTTAACGCGACGTTTGAATTGGTCTCCTGTTAGATCTTTTATTGTGTCCGGGTTTGGATAAGCGGTGAATCGAGTAGATTTTCACTACACCAAACCAAGTCCCTGTTTCAAGCTTAAAAGCTGTTTTGTCATTCGCATGAACCTCTGTTATGATTTGTGCAATCAACAAACAGTAGTAATGACTAATGCAGGGAATACGTTATATACGAATCGCAAACACTTAGTGCGGAACGTAATATTGCCCAAAACAATAGAAGGACGCAGAAGTCTGACCTCTGAACTAGAATGTATTCACTTCCAAATAAAGGTGACGACACACCGGCGTCTGCATACATATAGACTGATTGTTGACCTTGAAAAATTTTACCCTACTTGGTGCATGAAAAATGGAACCGGCCAATTAACAGACAACGGATAAATAAGTGCAAAGATTGCGTTTCAACACGTTCTGGCTCCAAACGATCAAATTTAAAATACTGAAATATTTTCCCGGTAAATCTCGAACACAGATGTCTTGCCTATCACAAAGAAGTTACAACTGATTTGTGCGAGTAACACATACTGTTGCTGCATACAATTCATTTTCGAGTTCAGTGTAGATTGCATGAAAGCTAGATTACTGATATGCATAGTTGTTTCGGAGGGCATCATAACAGTTTTTCTTCGAATAAGAAACTTGAAAGGGCTCGGAATCAACATTAAAAGTTCTATTGTACAAAAAAAAACATTTCCAAACATGGTAATCAGTAAACTAAACTGATCATCACAGATCTGTATGTTTTTGATGCTCTGAAATTCATTGACAAGTGGTTAAGGAGTTGGTTGATATACATGGAACACTAATCACGTGTATACCGCTGTTGCATACAAACGGACTATCCTGCTCATCATCTTTTTTTAGTATGCTTTATTCTTGTTCGTTTTCTTCGCTCTACCTTTATGTTCATCTATTATTCTATAACTTCGTGAACCAATGGCAGTTCGAACCATTGTACTTACAAGTTTCAAGTCAAAACTGAAAATGAAGATGATGATGCAGTGTGAAAAAATTGCGAAATGTCAGAAATTTAGTTGTCTACGGTATTCGTTGTAACTAGTTTTTCGTTACAACCAATTATTTTTCGGATCCCACACCTTTTGTTACAGCATCTATCAACCTACAAACTAAGTCAAAACTTTATTTACTGGTAGGTTAATGAACGTTTTCCCGCAAAATCACCTTACAAGGTTTTGATCAACAAAATGCACATCAAACAAATATACAAGGGAGAGAGAGAGAGAATACATGTTCGCATTGAGAATGACAGATGATATATAGTTAGAAAGTTTGGAGCATCACTAGGAAAAGTCTGGGAGAATGATTAGTAATGATAGGCTCGATCTCCAGATGAGTAATTCATGGCAAATGGATTACAGATATTTTGTTTGAATGAGAGTCAATCTTTCAGTTACACTGATGCAACGACAAGAACACTAAACATAGAATCAAGGGAGATATGACGTAGTATATGGGTATAAAATCTTCAAAAATCATTCCAGCGTAGTAAAGATCAGTCATTAAGTCAGTTGGTCATACAATATCAGAAGCGTCAAAGTTCCTCCAATCATTATGTAGTCTGTCCTACATAATCCTGGAATCTTTCTGACGAATAGAACGGTAACAATTGAGGTGTAGGCATTTTGATCATTCCAGTTAAAGCAAGGTTTAACTGACAGTTTACGTTTGATTAATCCCATCCACTTTTATTCTCATGAGAAGACTCCTTTTCTATTCCTGTTTGTTAATGATTGTACGGCATTTAAGCATCAACGTCTGTCAGTAATGTGACGATGACGTAATCAAATAAGCACACAAATTTGAGCCAGTGAGAACTTATACGACAGTATTTTCAACAATTCTTACTAAACTTTTTTTGAGGCATTTCTCATAGCAGAGGATCTCAAAAAGTCAGAATTAATCATACTTAATGGATACCTTAATGATAGAACTTTTTTGAGAATATTCAAATCGACAAAAACTTGTTTTTGAACGTTAAATTCGGTTGTTTTTCAATATTCGATCCCCCTGACAGATGTGCCGTTTATGAGGATTTGACAGTGCACCCAATCTCTAGAACCGAAGTCGGTTTCAGTTTTCCCGCATTCTATTTAGGCACAGCTGGATCTGTGGTCCCTATTTCGAACAACCTCTCGCTGCATTGTGATACACGCATATGTCAAACAAGCGAGACATCGACTTTTTGTCAACAATTCTGCAGCACAACGAATAGGGCCTATACGACCGCATCACTCAAGAGACAGCGTCGTGATTTCAATGCAATGCTGAAATACAAAAATACGATGATGATGAACGGTCCCCGTTCTCCAGTTCACATCCAACAAGGTCAAGTGCATATTCGCTAATAATAATGGTAAGTTTTAACCGGTCTGTAAAGAATATTGATGATTTTTTAGTCAGAACGGTCATTTTTCATGCTCAACCACCCAAACAGATAATGAACCACTCTTCAAATGTTTGAATTGTTTCCGTCAAGTCATTTATCGACTGTGTTCAACTAACTGGTACGTCCACATCTTAGACTAAGTCTCCAAACTTGGCGCCTGTATCTAGCGAAAAACATCGCTCTCAATGAGATGGTACAACAAAGAATTATCAAAGAGGATCATGACACTTCAATCGCTACATTGTCCAGGTAAACTGCGTGAAATGGAACAGTTCTTAACGTAACGTCAGTAAACACGATCTTGTCACATGAAATCCCTATCAGTTTCACTATGTATTACAGATAACCGTCACAGGGGTAACTCGCTGAAACTGTAATATCAAGTAAGCTGTTTAACTAGCAGACTACACTCGTTCACCTTCCGAGTGTATCCAGTATGGAACAACAACTCAGAGTCTGTCGTAAAGTTGTCATCCGTACATGAATTCAAATATAGGCTAGGCACACACATTCACAAAACAAAATCGAGTCATCAAATAGCTCGGTTATTACAATATTTAAGATGAATCAAAAATACACTGGACTCCTCACTACTGCTGTTAGTCCGAATCTGAAGCCATTAATAGAATTTCTCTTTCAAGTTATCCCTTTTAATCTGAATAAAACAAGTGATGAAAGCATCATATCTGTCTGCACTACCACTTTCCTTAGCATATCTAACCGTTATGTATGTCTATGAGTTGATTGGTATCCCTTGTGGTTTTCTGCATTCCTGGTAAAGAAAAATAGCCCGAGGAGCTCTGTAACGTTGAAGTCACTTCGTGTCAAGAAAAAGTAGACATCCGTTAGATAAACGCTCGATTATGAACACACTTCTATTAAATTCGACAACTTTTAATTGTGTTGGCTGAATTTTACATTTTGAATACGTTGGCCCCTTGTAATACTTTTTGATGTTTACCCTCAAACCGGCACCCCACGACCGGTTTCATACTTGTTTGGACTCATCAGATAAAGGCAACCTCAATAGAGGATCGGACTGACAACCCGTCATATTATAAGGCAAAGCTTTCACCCGCTTGACCACCAGTTCAGTAAACGACACTTATGATAAGGGAATTTATATACAGTTGGTATTGTTTGCCAGTTTGCACTGGCTACAGCCGAACGGGCTTGGAGCCAGTGCACAGTAGCAACCCGAGACGAACTGTACCCATCCGCACTAACGGGGTGCGAAAACAATCAATAATTCAAAAGTTGGTCCTAGTCGTTCTGAACAAATTCATCATAAGACAATAACAAACTACACATGGATTATTCGCCAGTGATAAACCCACCAACCAGAAGATCG
>JTDE01003111.1:7333-17696 GCA_014338405.1 Paragonimus skrjabini miyazakii | reverse complement strand
TTAATGCTCAGCTTGGTCGTCTTTCTTCGGATGAAAAGCGAATAGGAGGTATGTTTGGTGTCCAGGCACAACGCACTGAAAATGACGAAAGACTACTACAGCTGTGCGCATCCCACAGTCTGTATATTTCGAGCACCGCATTCCAACACAGGAAGAATCACTGTGTTACTTGGAGATCTCTGTGTGCCTCCCAACCGTGGACACAGTTGGATCATATAGCAGTTAGTTACAGGTGGCGCCACTCTGTTAAGGACTGTCGTGCCCCTTGGAGCAACCACCTGAACTCGGACCATGCTGTTGTGCGTGCCTATTTCGTTTCGTCATTTGCCCAGAGGATCTACGCTCGTAAATGCAAAATGCCTAACTGGCATTAGAGCGATGAGGATGTAAGGAACGCTTACCAGAAGGCGTTGATAAAGAAGTTGCCCAGATCGTGTTAGGTGAGTGATCCTAACGAACATTGGGAACAAATCGCCGAAGCCATGAGAGCATGCTGCGAACAGACATGTTCCGAATGAGATGTTCAGTTGCGACAGAACTGGATTTCCGTCACGTCGATAAACCTCATGAACAAGCGTCGCTCGATCCCACTTGGTTCGGAATATGGTGACGACCGTCGAGAACTTAAACGCAAGCTGACTAAAAGCTAGCGCAAAGATCGTGAGCACTACATGGTCGAACAATCGAAAGAGATGGAAGGAGCCTTTTTATCTGGGAATAACAGAAAGCTTTTCTCCCTGATCCGTGGTTGTACTAGTCGTCGAGTTCGTGCAAGTGAGACCATATGTGAAAAAGATGGTTCACTTATCACCAGTCAATGACAGATAGGCTGAATATTTTGGAGAACAGTTTAGTTGGTCTCAACCAGATCATGTGGACGACGGGATCCGATTGGTCAGTTATTGCGTTCCGAACGGCCATCCGTCAGAAGCAGAAGTGGTTCTGGAGCTCAAGTTATTGAAGCGTAATAAGACTCCTGGTCCAGACCTCCTCCCTCCTTCTCTTTTCAAGGATGGTGGCGAGAGGTTGATATCAGAACTGACGCGACTCCTCCAGACGATCTGGGTGACTGAAGAGGTACCTCGTAATTAGTGCCTATCAACAGTCATTCCCATTTTCAAAAAGGGTGATAACCACAGAGACATCAGTTTAGTGTCGATTGCCTCCAAGTTGCTTACTGGCCTCATTTTACGTCGGCTCACTAAGCCCCGAAAAAGTCATACGCGAAGAACAGACAGGATTCCGATCCGGTCGAGGGTGCGTTGATCATATTTTTACCTTGTGACGGATATTGGAACATCGGCACTGTTACAGACAGCTGACAGTCGTGGTCTTTTTGGACCTAAAGGCTGCTTTCGATTCAGTTGCTCGTAACGTTCTTTGTAGCTATCTTCTACGGAAGGGAATATCAGAAAAATACGTGAATCTATTAAGATCACTGTAGGCCCACTCTGCAAGCAGGGTGAGAGTTTATGGACAACTGTCTCGCGCGTTCAACACTTCTAGCAGTATTCGTCAGGGGTGTCCAATTTCCCCCTTTTTGTTCAATT
Source organism: Paragonimus skrjabini miyazakii (assembly GCA_014338405.1). Lineage (NCBI taxonomy): Eukaryota > Metazoa > Platyhelminthes > Trematoda > Plagiorchiida > Troglotrematidae > Paragonimus > Paragonimus skrjabini miyazakii. The sequence goes on along the minus strand of JTDE01003111.1, from coordinate 16,146 downwards.
TTGTCATGGGTGACATTCTTGAGGGTGCGCTTCGCGAATCCAGTGAGCTTGGTGTTGAGCTTCTTCCTGGTGCTAGATTGACCGATCTAGAGTACGCGGACGACATTGTCTTACTTAGCTTCTCTGTCAAAAACATGCAGACAATGCTGAACAAGGTGAGTGACCGGGCTGGTTTGTATGGAATATGCTCCGAACCTTCAAAGTGCAAAGTGCTGCTTCGAGACTGGGGCATTTTTACCCCTACTTTCTTCATTGCAGGTAATCCGCTTGAGACTGTGAACTGTTTCACATACTTGGGTAGCACTATCTCGTCAGCCTGAAATATTGCTGATGAGATATCAGCGAGGATAGCAAAGGCACGAGTCACCTTTGCCAAACTGCGTCATCTGTGGCGTCGAAAAGACGTCCGGTTGTCGCTGAAAGGAAGGGTATATAATGCCTGTGTGCGGTCCATTTTGCTTTATGGTTCGGAAACGTGGCCTGTTCGCAAAGAAGACATCAACAGGCTTGCTGTGTTTGACTATCGTTGTCTCCACCGGCGCGTATTCCGGAACGCTCGGGATGCGCGATCAATTGGTCAATTAATCACGGTACGCAGCTTGCGATGGTTGGGTTACGTACTCCGTATGTCATCTAATCGTTAACCGTACCGGGCATTATATGTTGTGGCCACCAACATTTGGGTAAAACCGCGTGGTGGTCAAGCAACAACGTGGTCACGAAATATGAAGACCTTGACTGCTCCATTGAGCAAAGTGGGTAGGTGTCGCTTGCCTGGATGGGGTCCTCGTGATCACTCAAACCGCTGGTTAGAGACGCTATCCGAGATGGCAACGTGTCGCAGTCAATGGTGTACCTGTATCCATACCATTTCTAGTTCTTCCGCTTAGTCTTGTTGTAATAATGCTCAACCTTCTTAGTAACGTCTTCTTCCAGGAGAAGACAGTACAGCCACAAACCAATTTATACTTAGAGGGTTTGTGACCAGTAAGAACGCAAGGTCAGAAAGTGGACCAGACTGTAGTAAAACCTCGAAAGAATACGTTGGTTTGTTCACGATATAGTAATGCGCTTGACGGAAGTCGGATCCTCCCCATCGCAATAATTACCATGGGAAATCTTGGTCCCGAAAATTATGCGACTGTCCCCGTAGTTACTCCCAAAACAAACCAAAAGACGGGTGCAAAAAGCAGTTTTGTTCCGCTCCAACAACGTGTATGACAACGGGAAAAATGCAAGGTATTTATCTGATGCGTAGCGACCTGCAAACATTCTCGAATCAGAAAATCGAAGGACAGTTATCGAAGGACAGTTATCGAAGATGATAGTTAAGGTCACAAGGCTACCAATGAGCACAGCGGAATAAGGGTCGGGCAGGTAAAAAAAATACCGAAGGTTATCTCTCGACTGTTCACGACATTTCCGCTCATTCTGATTGAATAAAACCGTTTTTTCGATGAAGGAGGCGATTTTGGATGGAAAAAATGGACTCCCTAACACATACGAAGATCCAGACAGTATAGTGACGTCCAAATCAAAAGATGAATGTGTTGACGGGGTACTAAAAATTGGTACGAAGTTTAAGAACGTTCATGAAGGGTGGAGTGGCACATGACCGTGTCGACTATGAAGGTCACTTCAAACAGTAGTGTTAGGCCTATTGCAAAGCAAATAACAACGATATTTTCGGGGAATTGAAGACTTCCTCGGCAATATATACATATATACATATAGTCATCATCATCATAACAGTCATGAGCCTGACCAAAAGGTACTGTGGCTCGGGTCGCCGCTCACCTCAACAGTGACGTGGAATATCCTAAAAAGAAAACGTTACTATATATATTGTATTACAAGTTTTATATAAACGTATATGTATAACTTGTAATACTTAAGTTTCAGAGTCATGTTCGCTTCCGACGAACCACTAACAGTCCGTCTGGCAGGTAGGAGCGGTAGACTGCTGACATGTGGACCTTTTCCAAACATCGCCTTACTAATATCGATTCGACAGCCACCACAATCACAAAAGATTTCGTTGCTCAGCAGTAGGTAGATCGCCCCACCAATCATGATTGCTCAACAGAGTGACACTCAAGTTTCTTCTGCAAACATATAACCAGCTTGAATTTACACTGTCCGCGGTCGTTGTCATATTCAGAGCCAGGAGGAGTCGAGGGACGCTTGTTTATAATGTTCGTTAACGTGTTTAACAAATGCACAATTCCATCGGATTATATCCCTATACAACCGCCGCAAATTGCTTCTAATGACCCTTACTCCCATTTATTTGACTCAGTCTGGTCATTTTGTTAGTCACTGTCATAAATAAGGCGATCCACTCTTTTTTTTTCTGCCGAGTGCCAATTAATTATGGCAGACGAACGGACGTAGTATTTCCAAGATTACCGAAAACGGGCAGGAACAGCATGACTGAGTCTACGTCGTTACTCCAAAATGCCCGATAATCTTTAACAGAGTGGCACCATCTGTAGCCGACTGTTGTGATCGACTTGTCAATTGTTCAGACGCACAAGGCCGTATCCACATGAAACAATGAACCTTCTTGTGTTAAAATGAGGTGCCCGAAAACGGAGATGGAAGGATGCACATTTTCAAAGCGGTCTCTTGGTATCGCCAGTGCATCGTGCTCGGAAGCCATACGAGAAAAAACAACCAGGGTGAATGTTCAAGCTTCCCACTGGTACGATGATGTCCGAAAGTTCGGTATGCTTTGGGAGGTCGATGAGGACGCCATAGGACGCAGTCTTGAAGACAACTGAGCTAGTGCTCGTTGACGCGTATACGGATATAGTTAGCACATGAGGCTGTTTTGATTGGCAACGACGGACTTTTACCATTGAAATTCAAAAGCGGACAATCGATTACCCTATTGGATCCAAGCAAATAAGTACCGTTTTGTCTTGAACCTTAGCGCAATTTCCACTCTGGATTGACCGCAAGGTTCAGCTTCAATGCCATCCGAAACGCCAATGGAAAAGCAATTTGATCGACAGCATTCTAAGGCTGATCTCAGGAGAATATAGCTGCTACAATCGCGAGGTGTAGGCACCTTGATGTTGAATGTTTCAATATAGACGTAATTATTTTTTAGTAGTTAGGTTCCTTTTCGTCTCCTTTTTTCTTCTATCTTCCTAAAAGGGTTTGCTTTTTTCTTCTTCGTGATTTTGTGACAGTTAAGCATCAGTGTGAAACAGTGATGTACTGCTATCTATGATGATGACGGTTATGAGAATTGCAGATCCACAACTAAGCGATGTAGCGCATACTAATCTTCAAACTTGTGAGCGCTCGCCAGAGCGACTTACGGACCTATTTCAGGAGAATCAAAGGACGAAAGTAAAAATGCCCGCCAGTTGCCTTGGCATTAGAAAACAATTATCAGCAGGAGGTACAAGGAAGACATAAAAATTGAGTGGCGAAATAAGACGGAAAACGGACAGCGATTGAATAACGCCACTGTCGTAAAGGCGACAATTTTTAATTGTTCGTACTGCGGAAAGATGATTTGAAGGACTCCATTTTAAGCCTCTAACTCAAACATCTGACCTACGGGACAACAGAAGTAGAGTTGCCTTAGGGGATCTCCCCGAAACCAGTGATGCAAAATTCTGACTCATTAAGTCAGAAACGTGCGTAGTTCGGGAACGCAACGAAAACGACGCTGTTGTCTGATTCTGGTGACGGCTATGTACAGTAATGCACTCAGAACAACAGTTAATCTTTAAACAGTATCAACCGTGTAGGACAATACGTAGACGGTTACGGTCAAACGCTGGCAGATCTGTGTGTTTTGCTAACCTCTCTCTCTCTCTGAGTTAACCATATGGTTTTCAATACCATAGCTGTCATGTTGTTAGCAAAAGCTGGAATAAGAACACGCTAATGAGGAAAACCTATCTGATCACTTCCTAACCAAGATATGCATTTGGAGACTCGTCAAACATAAGTTTGAGGAGTGATGTACATTACAAGATTCTACCGGCAGAACAAATTTACCGTCGCTTACAAAAAAATGAAAATAAAATGAACAAGCGGGTAAATGAAAATATGGCAACCGGGTAAAGATATTAGCCACAGGCAATTCATAAATGTTTTACCTGAACCAGTTCTCGATCAACCCGCCTACATTTCACCACGACGTCCGGTTCCAATAATTGGAATAGACCCTAGAAAAGCAACAGAACAGACGTGTAAACGTTAGCATTGAAACAACAGTAAAAGATTTGCCTAATAACATGTGGCTAACAAATATAATAGCTCGGTCAAACAATCACACTATAAGCTGTTCGGAACACCCATGGCTGCGCACAACATCACTATATGTAGTTAACCAGGTAAAAAGGGTCAAACGTGTTTTCTGTCATAGGATGTACAAGGTGCGGTGCGAACTGGACGCTGTAAGGCTGTCAAACTTTACACAGGAGCAGGAACGTCAGCCAGGGATTGGACCCACGATCACCTGAACGGCAGCTGGAGCAATCAAATGCTACCCTGAAGAAAGCAGACAGAAAATATCACTCGCCGACCATCGGTTCTAAATAGGTAAACAGGACGGCATACAGACGGCTTCACCGCTTATAGGTTTCCTTCAGGAAAGTGTAACTAAAAACCTCGTATTACACCACGAACGACGGCGAGTACGTTGCGAACCTGCACTTCAGTTCGCAAGATTGCGAGACAGATTATTAAATAAAACACCACAGGTCCATCTTCATCGGTTCAAGTTATGAAAGGTGCAATGTGCAAACAACCGAGGAATTCATTCTTTTTGACCACGGAATGTGTAAATGAATTCGGTTATTTTCGAGACTGCAAGAGACAAGTGATAGGCGACTAGGGTGATGTATACTGTTGTACGCGCAAAAGGTGTAAGATGAAAACAGTAAAAGGAAACAGTAAGAAGCCCAACTTAAAATGTGACTAAGAATTTTAAAAAAGAGCGTGTTCAATGCGTTGATCGCGTTAGCGAGAGCATGCGTAACAAACGGAGGGACATTAACGAATTCAAACAGTGGGTAACATGATGATCAATGGAACGGTCGTTCACATCGGTTGGATTAAATCACAGGTAAAGCAAAGGTAGAAAATAGATGGACGGAACAACGACTAATTCGTCGTACACACGATGGACCATCTCGGCAAATGGTAACTTGACATTTCTACACTTGCCTCTGAGCAGATAACTTGGGAAATAACGTACCGGAAGATTGTGGTTCATGGTAATATGCACCAGTAAGTAAAGTTTCGATCTGTCAAATCATGTGTCGGCTAGCAAGTAATACACGAAGTCGAATATATACTGAATATCGCCAGGCTGTCTAAACTCAGATCGCAGTGGTGGTGGCAATCGGAGATGGGGACCATAACTATTTAGTTGATAACCAGCGTCGCTACCGTTGAGTTCCATGTTATTCAAGTAAGACATGCTTGACCCCATGGACTTTGTCTTCACAGTAAGGAAGAGTGTTTGGATATAATCAGGTCCGCACATTTTACTTGGTTCAAAAGTAAAGTATGGTAAGCGCCATCACAGCATCCCAGGCAATGCAGAGAGGTGGTCACTTAAAATGAAAAATAACAGCAGCAAACAGAGACGGTGAAAAGCAGGCTAGATATGAAGCATTACTATATCCTCATATCAGGTACGACAGGAGCATACAAGACTGCATCTACGACTCTAATGGGCTATTTTACACAACCTAGTCCTAAGGGTAGGATTCAAGGAGACTCACTTGAAGTCACTGTTTCGATTATTAGACCGAGAAGGAATCAAGACAAAACACGAAGTTTGAGACTCGCCGGAAACGAGTGAACAATAAGTGGACTCACGAACACTTGATGACATTCTGCCACGCGCAATATCCAGTTGAAGCAATTGTGCAGTAGTCGGCGTATTTACGTACACTGCTTTTGTTACCGATCCGAATACAGCCACGTTTGCACACTTGGTTTTGGTCTAAACTAACGAAGCTGTCAGACTACTTATAGGCAACATTATATTTATTACACATATGTAGATAAGTAAAGGGTGTAATAGTTGACGATATCGTCCCTGTCACTTCTATTTCTTGGGAGTTGGTGACCATCCGGTGATACTTAATTCACTCAGTGTGTTCAGTCATACAAGAAGCTCAGATTACATGACCCCATCAGAAACTCTGTATGTTATTAGGAAAACTATTTGTGCGATAAATATTCGTCTACCCTTATCAAAAAACCAAGTCCGATCCTTCTAAACCATTTTCTTATTCAACAATATTTGTACATTTCAAGGGGTTTGGAGTACTGTTTACGAGCTGTTTGGCTGGTTTGACATCTACTGCACAATTAGCAACATGTCATCGTACAGTTGCAAATTAACAATTAATGCAATTGACACGAACTAATTCGATGGTAGTATGGAACGCACGATAATACTGATCACGGTAACAATTGTTCTACTAATAACAAGACAGTAAGTATTCCCCACTAGGTTTACAACCCTGGTCGATTGTATAACAGCCTTGTAAAAGGTTAAGGAGCTTCCAATTTATACACCAAAGCGTTCGGTGTCATGTGAGACACAAGGCCACGCGTGGGCTGTGTACTGTCAAGATGACCATCATAATCGATAACAATGTATCACTACTTCACACTAGTGTTTAAAAGAAGACGGGAAGGAAGCTTACTACCAAAAAAATAGCTACGTCTATATTAAACATTAAATATTAAAAAGCCTACACCTTGAAAACAAACAACTCACCTATAGGCGCCTTCAGCAAGATAGCTTTTTTATGGCTTCCACTACCCCGTGTCATCTAATGCACTCACTTCACAGACAACTCGGCCAAACAACAACATTCATGTCAATGAGCTCGACTAGCCGCCATCTTACCTAACATCTCGTCACAGATTGTGAGTCGCGAGGTTCCCAGCATGGGAGATGAACCCAATCTGCAGTGGCGAACTCCGTCGTGAATCACTACAGTTCTTCACTCCAGGTCACCGTCTGTCCACCTCGCACTTTTAGCCAATCGGCCGCAGCGTCAGCAAAGAATGTTAGGTGTGGCAGACGACTAGCCGGCATCTTTAATACATGACTTGTGCAAATGCAAAGAGTGGACAAAAGAACTCGTTTGACAACTGTTGTATTCGTATACGTGTACAACCAACAGTACGCCTTACAGGGTGTAACAGCGGTGGAGGGAACTCGTGACCCAGTAGAAGTACATATTATATTGTCTCATTTACAAACGGCAAAGTCATTCTTATGTGCATGGACGAATGCGCCGTTGTTCGTTGAAGGCACTACCAATCACGGCGCAGCTTGAGTCTTAACACGAGTGTAGGGCACACAGGCAGCCTTGACGCATATACAACCACAACCAAATACCGCTTTTCTGAGCTTTTCGTTACTTACTCGCTGGTGCCACCCGGTACGGACGATTGAACGCAAACATCGGTGGTCAGATACCTGAAGATGGTTTACGTCTCCTACCCCCACCTGCCGAATTCCGCTGCCGCAAAGTAATAGCCCACACTGTTGTCCTATATACGCGACCCTTAAGCCTCAGAGAGATACCTCTGTGTCGCCAGAGGTGTCCCGGTTTAGTTTACTTATGCCACAGCCTTAGAGATACGCGCTTCCATTTCATGCCCTGCACCGCTACCACCGCTGATGCAGCTTCCCACGTATACAAACCGGTCAACAACCTCTATGGCTTCACTATCTAACATTAAACCTACGTAACTACAACAATCTTGTAAAAGCACTTCAAACTTTGAGGCTGCAAAGCGCATTGCAAAGCAATTAGCAGAACGCGAAATAGCCTGTAGTGGTGTTTGTGCTACTTGGAAAGTGTCAAATGGTAACACCTTATCCTCAGCATAATCAAAGTTAGTCAGTTTTCCACCAGGTAGATGGTCCACACCGACATCTTGTGACTGTCGGAGACAATCTTCTGATAAATCGTCCACCAAAAAATTAAACAAAATGGTAGAAGTGGACAGCTTTGACGTACGCCTCTCAGGGTGCTGAAACTGTCAGACAGTCCGCCGTAAACCCTAACCTGAGCTGAAGTATGGAAATACAGCGCCAACAGTATTTTTACATACTTGGTTGGTACATTCCTGCGGTTAAGCGACTCTAAAAGTGTAGGTCAATCGACCGAATCGAACGCGCCTTTACAGTCGATAAATTCGGCGGTACACATGACTGATCCAAAACTTGACGAAGAGTAAAAATGACATCCCCGTCCAGGGTGAAATCCTACCTGTTCTTTCCTAACATCTACCTCTCGAGCTGTAGAGAGTCGACGAAGTATAATGGATGCCAAAACCTTAGAAATGATTGGGGTCAAACTAATGCCGATATGGTTTTCAAAAAAGTCCCTGATACTTTTCTTAAATATCGGAACTATTATCGAGTGACCCCAGCAGGGAAAGATGTTCTCAACCGTCCACACGAGTTGAAGCAACTAACGCCTCTTCAACTTTTTTGAAAAGTGCCGGCACCATATCATCTGAACAAGCAGCCCTACTACGTTTCATAGCCGAAATGCAATTGCGGACCTCAGTCTTAGTGTATGTGTGTGTGTGTGGGGGGGGGGTCCAAATCTATAAACCAGGATGCTCCATTACAAGTTTGTGGCGGCAACACAGTAGAAGCGGAAAGCCAGCTAAATTGACCCTCGAGGCGTTCCGCCCACCACCCCAACCTTCTGGACTTATTATAGATGAGTGTGCCTGTTACGACCCCACCTGATAGAGAAAGACAAGAGCCAACGCAACACCACGAGCAGTATCTCTAT